>JAZGTJ010008808.1:0-20405 GCA_036877575.1 Botia almorhae | reverse complement strand
ATTGTTAGCATTTTTTCTATTTCCTCTGTAGGTTATATTAAAAAAAGACAGAGCATGGTCCGTTACAAACTAATTAGAGGTAAGCCAAATCTAATATGATTTCTCTGATAATTACTGCTTAAATGACTGGTGATAATTGAAAGTTAATGAGTCATTAGAGGACTTTTCCCAGGTGTTCTTCAGCTGTCTGGGTGGACAGGCTCGGGGCAATGTCCTCTAAAAGTTAAAAAATTAGAATAGTGCTTTTCCAAGGTCATGTAGCTAATAGATTCAAGCTGAGCCATCAATCTTACTCTGCTTAATGAATAAATAAGCATAGGTAAGGACAATGTTGTCCTGCAGCTGGATGAAAAGAATAGCATTTACATTTTCACTTCTGTTCTGGTCATTCAGATGCCCTATTTTAATAAGTAGAATATTTTGACATTAGGCACAATGGTGTGCTTTAAACAAAGTCCCTCTTTATAAAAGTGCATAAACTGTCAAGTAGAAGACTCATGTTTTACTCTAACTGCTGCACAAATGCATATTTAAACATTTCAAAAAACATAAAAGATTAACTACCGAGCATGTCAGCCTGTCTTGAGAGAGAGAGGGGAGGAGAGAGGCAGTGAAATACAGAATACTAAGAAATCAGGAAAGTGGTGGTGTTATGTTCTGTGTAATTTGTTGAGATGGTGGTGTTTGAAATCTGACGGTCTGCGGCTATCTGTTACATACACATACTTTACTTAAAAAACACGAATAAGATTTTCAGATGTGTGAACCCCCAAAACAGCAGGTGCTGTTAAATACGTTTAAATGCAAAAAATAAATGCAATATATATATATATATATATATATATTTAATTTAAAGAAAAAGGGGAAATTTGTGTTATTTGTGTTACTTGGCCTCAGTACAGCTGGAAGTATCTGTCTTGCTCTCTCTCTCTCACACACACACACACAAAAGCACACAGGTGTATACGCACACCCACTCTGAGTTCTGATATATGACAACATGCTGCAAAACTCAGAGTGTGATATAAGTGAAACACCACATTCACTGAAATGGGAGAATGTTGGAGCGTTCTTCACAGCCTGATCTCTGTGCATGTTTCTTCTCAGGCTGTTGTTCTGCAGTAGTTTCTGTGAGTCATGCAGCATTATTGTAGTGAAAATTTACCTGAGCTGATAAGTATCCCTTAATTTTTTTCTTCTTCTTCATTCCTGCTCTCACTGCCCAGAGCATCAGGAGAAACTGCTAGTTTAATCAGAGACTCTGAAAGCAGACAAAGTCAACACCTCCTGGATGACAATTTGATAATGATACATGTTTTTAAACTTATTACATATTTCATAAAAATATATGCTGTATATTTAAGACTTTACATATAAAGTATGTAAGACTTTACATATAAAGTCTCACGTAAGGGCAATGTGTTTATAAAGCTAATGTGAAAAAAAACCTTTGTTCAATACAATACAAATAGGATATTATAACTGTGTCTGTTCAAAGAATTTAATGCATGTATTCCATTAACAAATGTTATAAAACTAACCATGAGTTGTGTCTGAAATAGACTTTAATAGGAAGCTAATTGAGTGGCTACATTTAATCATAACTTTTTTGTCTGTCTGCCTCTGAAAATAGTTAAACTTTGAAACATTTAAAAACACAACAAAATTTGGTTATGTATTGTGTCAAGAGAGCAAATTTAACTTGCATAAAACATTTTGCCCATTATCCTATTTGATAATTAGAAGTGTTAGTAAGAGCTGCCATTCTTTGATTAACGTCATGGGACCCTCGTCGGTTTGTGAGCATCTTGAAAAACTCTCTGTGTCAACAGTCCCACATGAGGCATTGGGCATCACTGCAAGGCTAATTAACCTAAGATACTTTCATAAAAGATTATATTTCTAATTACTGTACTGTTTGGCGTCTCTTCTCCACATCTGGATTGTCTTTCCTTCAGTTAAATACTCTATAGTTAAAATCGGGGACTGAAGGCTAATTAGTGCAGTTGAGCTCAGGGATTAATCAATTAAGCAAGGCTTATTTACATATTCCTAGATTGTGTTAGCAAGTTAATTGAAAATGAGTAAGCAATTGTAGATACTCTTGGAATGTGTTGCATCTGCTTGCAAAATATTTCGTCTACTTGCAAGAATGATTCCACTAATGGGTGTTCACTTAAACTTTTCATTAACCCTGCATGTATCTGCACTGAATAATTCATTTTTGTACTTTCGTGTCCCTTATTTTAACCACTTATAGTCACCTTTGCATCAGACTTGAACTGCTCATTTACATGTTCTGTTTTCTCAACCAGTGGCCAGGGCCCACTGGGGGGCCTCAACAAACTTCAGGGGGGCCCAGGATGACTTAAAATGATTTAACATAAGACAAAAGAAACATTAAAATAAACCAAACAAATACATATCAAATCAAGATATTTCTTAGTATTAACTTGTCCTTTAACCCATTCGATCATGTAGATCATTTGTCACTTCCCAGAAATACAACTCCGAGGAGTGTTTACTTTACAGTAGAAGACACCACAGAAACTTTTGCCATAATTCAATAATGTAATGCAGAGATCAAAGCTCATTTCTCACGAGGTCTGGGTTTGCAGAGGGCTGGGTTAGGGATCGTCAACTTGAAACGCTCTTAAAGTGTAAAACACTGTATCACTCTGTGTGTTTTTGAAGCTTCAAAGCATCACATTTGTCCTTGATAAAAGTAATCGATACGACTCCAGTGGGTTAATAAATGTCATTTGAAGTGAAATGATACATGTCTGAAATAAAACAAACGACATTTTGAGCTTATTAGGTAAATAATGCGATACATATCCACATAAAGAAACAGATCAGAGCACTGAATTCAACATGGAGGCACGTTGATAACTTAGAATCTTATTGGTTCTCACGTGTCTCATGACTAGTTTGCATATGCGTATATCATTACGACACATGTAAGAACCAATGATTTTCAGAGTCATTCCCATGCCGCTATGTTTGAATTTCACTCTCTAAATTGTGTCTTTACATGAAAACGTGATGTTTTGATAGCTTAACAAGCTTTTCTTTCAAAAACGTATCATTTAGCTTCAGTAGATATTTATTAACTCATTAGAGTTGTATGCATGACTTTCATAATGGGTTGATGCGCATAGATCTATTGGTATCGCATTGCGATATAGCAGCACAATGATCATAGGTTCAAATCCAGGGAACGCATACTGATAAATGTGTACTTTGAATGCATTGTAAATCATGTTCAAAAGCATCTGAGGAATGCAAAATGTAAAGATTGCTACTTGAATATCACCAGCTAGAAGGCGCATAACTTTAAAGCACAGCTACAGGTTGTAATAATCTGTTGGCAAAAACAACCTATTGGGTCATTTTTTGGAGAAGGGTAGTTTCCTTAGTGTTTGGTTATGTTTAAAACAAATATACATCTTTCTAGTTATGAAAGATAACTAATCACTGGAAAACAGAGAATTTTTCAAATGGATAAGTTTCTTTTTACACTGAGTGAAAAACTCATTTGTACAGCAAACATCTGTGATGGATGTGCAGTGATCCTTGGAGCTTCGGTTTCACCCTTTATTGCCACAGGAAGTACAGTAAATAAGATTATATCAGTCAAATGAATGCATCCCTCATCCATTTTTCGCCTTTGATTGCAGAATTTCATGTTGCAGTAGTAGTTTATGTTAATCTATTTTTAATTTGAAAGGGCATGGCAAATATAGTTTGGTCCTATAGTAGGAAAGGAACCAGCTTTGTCATGATGCACTGCTCTGGTGCCATACCTTCTTTTCATTCAGATGGACCTTAATACACCATCCAGTATACAGACTAAAGAATAAAATGTATATATTGTAGGCAATGCATATACTGTATGTATAGACCCACTGCAGACGTGAAAACCAGGGACCCATAGGGTCATTCAATTCTCTACAGACAAATGGCTCAGTATTCTTTTCTATGCCTTTCAGCATTCCCATGAGACCTCAAAACAACACATTTTCTTGGATAAAGAGATCTGATTGATGTGTTCTAAATGAATTATGCATTTTAGGCTTATCCATTGTTTAGTTTAGTTCTTTCTAGTTGAACACTAGCTTCTTTCCAACCAATATTAAATACTTTTGAAGAGTCCATTTTTACAGCATGTCAATCATTCATGTAATTTAGTGTCTGTGAGGTGTGATTGTTCCTCCACTACTTGAAGGGGGGATGTGGATGATAGTTTTCAGCACCACCGTACAATGTGTGAATGCAAAAGAATATTATAGGATCTCAGAGTACATTCAGAGACCTTTCAGTTGATTCATATTACTTTTTAGCACAGTTTCAAATAAAACACTGTTTTGAGTTGCATGCTGTGAACAATCTCCAGACTGGAGATGTATTGTCATACAGAGAAGTGGCTGAAGTAAAGGATCCCAATGACAAACCTGGTGCACAACACAATATCTATTAGCCTGTCTGCCAGCAATTCCCTATTTGCTCATTAGATGGTTTTAATGTTTCACAATTTTCAATGCAGATTTTTGTACTCTCACAGTGGATTGATGGAATCAGATACCTATAAATAAAACTGATCTCATGCTGATTAGCATAATGATGTATCTAGAGTTCAGTGAAGCATTCCTAATCCAACCTGTGGGCTGCATTTCATCTACTTAATTGCTACACTGCCATTAGTGGTGGGTTGACCTTTTCCACACTAACATACATGTAAAAGAGCTTTTTCGGGTCTTAGATATATTATTATATCCATTATTTAAAACTGCATAATCTTCTACTCGTTAGTAAAGCACACCGATATAGCTTTATAAAATAAAAATGTCTATTATTTCACAGACGTTATAATTATTATGCATATTTAGGGTCAGGGTACAAAGCCTCAGTTATATAAACTGGGTGTCCATGACTGCCCATAGAGCCATATAATAAAACACCAAGCTGATAAGTGTTTGAAAGCTGTTTGTTATAAATACCGAATGTGTTACACATAAATGAATTTGATGTACACAACGGCACTTGACTAAGACTTAGCACTTAGAAATCTTGGTCTATTAAAATAACACTTGGTAATTACAATTAATTATGCCCTTATGTTATGTATCTGGTAAGTTTACATTGACCAAGCAGACTTACTTATTTACCATTGCTGTGATCACTTCAATAATTGCAGCCTGGAGCTATATTTTTATTTTTTTTGTTCTGTTTTGCTGCAGCTGGTATCCTCTCATCTTGAATGGCATGTCTCAACCTAAGCAATGGTTTCTCCCGGTACTAGCAGTCCAGTGAAGTACAGTCAGAACCACTGCAAAACACAGACTGCTGCAGCATGGACATCAATCTTTGCTTGTCTAAAGACTGTTTACATATTAAAGTAAATAGCGCAAATATTTATTTACAATAGCAAGTTTTGATTAATCATATTTGCCCCAGGCCTAGCCCTGCAGACACTGTGCATTGTTTTAAAATGATTACATTGTGTTTGAACTGACAGCTTACATTAGCTCATGTTGTGTTGCGCTAGTCAACACGGCTGTAACAATTAACTTTTGTCCTTTAACGATTAACTTCTGTCACTTTGGTTTATTTTAATAGTAGTCAGCCTAATTAAGCCACTTTTAACTAAGGCTAGCTAATATTCATTACAATGTCATTAAAATTGAAATAACTGATCATTATCTTTAAAATTCATTTGTAATACTTTAGTAATCAGATCAATTAAAGAGGCAATTTAGTTATGCCCACAAAGTGCCTAATACAGGCAAGTGTATTTTTTTCATTTTAATATTCATGATATAATTATTTATATAATTATGTGAGCATATTTAATTGGAATAGGTTTTCTTTTTTACTTCTAATTTTAGTTCTATCACAGCTAAAATCCTGTGAGATTAAGAAACAATTACAAACAATTTTGGAAAATGGGTTTATAAGATAGAATCCTGTATTCCTGGAGGATCCAAGCATGATGGGATTTCACCATTAATTTTTTACCTGCTGTTCTCAGCAGTTTGAAACAAAAGGCAATATAGGGCTTGAATGTTTTTATTTATATGCTCTATAACAATTTAAAGTCAATTGTTTAATGTCTTGTCATGTTGAACAGATGGTATTAGTTTAAAGAAATTGACTTTTTTAAGAAAAACCATTGTCAATCAACTGTGATTGCCTGCAGCCACAACTGACAGTCATGTGCCAAAATGTGTTTGAGCTTGATGTGCAAAATCATATGAGATATAATACATATACATACAGATAGAAATCCATCTATTACACATTGATTGACTGCTAGAAGGAATACAGAATGTTTTAAACATCAAACACACAGAACTGTTTGCTGTTGTTGTGTTTTAAAAAGCAATTTAAGATACATAGAATACATAGGGGGACATTGAATAATCCAAATCGAAAACCAATTATACAGAATCTTTCCTTGGTCAAAGTGATGGACATTCAGGACACGTTACTCCATAAACCACTGATTTATGTGTAAATGGGATGATGTGTCAAACTGGATTTGGGTAAAATGACAGAAATTAATACATAAATTGGCAAGCTTACAAGCATGAAAACTAATTGTCATACTCTCATTTATTCCGGAGAAGATAATGTGCTCTCCTATTGAAAGGCTGTAGCAGGAGTGAAATCGAAGCTACTAGTAAAGTCCCAATTAGCAACATCTGTTTGGGGGATGTGCAGATTGGTATGATTTCAACAATTAAAAAGCTATTCTGGAGAAAATCCAATGGCATTGGGGACCTTGCAGTAGCAAGAAATGTGGCTCTGTTTTTAAGGCATTTAAATTAAACTGGATAAATCAAACAGGAAATTAAACAGGAGGTGGGGGGAAGTTTAACACCAACACATCCACCACTGTTATTATATTTTTTGAGCGAAGCCCGAGTACATAAAAAAATTCCTATTTTAGTTTTGAATACAAATGAAATACTTGATTTCTCATCTTCTGACTATAGGACACTTACAAGCTGAGCAGAACATATTGTCAAAATGTGATAACCACAGTCATAGCAATGTGTGAATGGAGCACTGTGATGAATTCACACAAAGAACAACCTAATTTATCACACAATGACCTTTGCTCCTGATGCGGGTGCTTTCAACAGCGCAACCACCTAAATCATCTCTAGAGATTTGTTACCTCCTTTATGAGATCCCTGCAATACATTTTCCATATTCAAATCAAGGTTAACGACCCCATGTTGTAATGCTGGAAGTGTACAATGGTTGAAAACTATACAGACATGTATATATAAATATACATGTATAGTACAAAATCTGTTGCTGGTCAGAAACCATGTGAGGTTACAAAGTAATGGTTACAGAGTAATGGTTACGCGTTCATTTAATGTGTTAATGTTTATTTAATTTGGGGTTTGTTGGTGCAGGCCTGTGACAAGTACAGTGTTTTCAGATAAACCCAGTTTTCACAAGAAATTTGATAGAGAAATCAGTATTTTCAGAGGTCCTGTTGATAATGTACTAAACGTAATAGAAAGCTCTGTATTAAATTGTTTATCTTGTTAAATGAAAGAAATATCTAATTAATATGCACTGTATGCAACAGTGTACAGAGGAAGATTTTTCCGCTGAGGTTATTATGTAATATTGTCTTAATAAATGTTTGAATTACTGTCAATTACTGACAGCCAATTAATTCATAGTGCATACTGCCCTCTTTTGGTTTAACTTAAACTGTAAAATTTAACCCAGCTACTGTTGTAACTACATATACACATACCTAAAAACTACAATGGCATAAGTCAAGAACATTTATAAATGAAAACATAAAAAAGGCAGAATTTATTAGTAGAAAGTGAGGTGATTATGACAAAAATGTACACAAAACAGATAAATTATACACATTATTATAAATTCAAACATTTGGCTAATATATGATCTGAAATGTGATCTTTTTTAAATAAACAACCCAAGACGTACTATATATACACGCTTAAAAATAAAGGTTCCTAAAAGGGAATTTGTCAAGCTTTATGTTCCATAAGAACACTCAACATCTGAACCAATGGTTCTTTTACAGCATAGCTGCAAAGAACCCTTTTAATTCTTATACTTCCAAAACTAAAAAAGAAAATGCTGTTAAAAGAAAATATTACATATAAATATTACATTTGTTAATATTATATTAACAAAAGGATGACTTCAAATCATGTATTAATTTATAGTGCACTCTCTTCTTTATGGTGAGTTCTCTTGTGGGTTAGCAGGGTTCTCTTGTCTTTAAAGGACTTCTTACACTCTGGACAGAGGAAGGGCCTTTCTCCAGTGTGAATGCGCTCATGCACTTTGACTTGTGATATCTGTTTGAAGCTCATTTTACAGAAGCTGCAGGCATAAGGCTTTTCACCTGTATGTACTCTCTGATGTATCCTAAGCTCCGCAGTCCTGCGGAAGCTCTTTCCACACTCAGAGCAAGGATAAGGTTTTGTTTCACTGTGGATATTCAGGTGCATTTTTAGGTCAAATGACCGTCGAAACGTTTTTCCGCATTCAGTGCAAGAATAGGGTCTCTCATCAGTGTGAGCACGCTGGTGATTTTTTAGTAAATATAAATGTATAAAGGCCTTTCCACATTCCAGGCAGCAATGGCGCTTCTCCTTCTTGTGACACTGCTGATGTTCTTTAAGTTGACAGAATGCACTAAAAGCTTCGCTACACTTGTTACAATGGAACGGTTTCTCTGCTGACTGAGGTGGCTCATGCTCTTTTAGTCTCCTGCTGTCACTGAATGTTTTTCTGCACACAGAACATCGATGAGGCTTTTGTCCTGTGTGAATGCGCTGATGCGCAATCAAATTTGCATGTCCTTTGAATCGCTTCTCACACACAGAGCACATATAAGGCCTCTCTCCGGTATGTACGCGCCTGTGAACCTTAAGTCCACCCAGCTGGCAAAATGTCTTTCCACACTCTTTGCACTCATATGGTTTCTCACCAGTGTGAGTTCGTACATGAACTCGCAACGCTCCAGATGTGGTGAAGCCCCTCCAGCACTGCGTGCAGATATAAGGTTTCTCTCCAGTGTGAATCCTTTGGTGTGCTTGTAGATCTAAAAGGTTACGGAAAGCCTTCTGACATTCAAAGCACTGATGTGGTCTTTCATTTTTATGACGTCTCTGGTGATTAAACAAGGATCCTGACTGAGCAAATTTTTTTCCACATTCAGAACAGTGGTATGGTTTTTCTCCTGTGTGAATACGTGAATGCACTTTAAGTTCAGAGGACGTGATAAAGCGCTTGCTGCATTCAGGACAAACATGGGACCTAATTCCTGAATGAACGAGTTGATGTCTTTTAAAGTGAAATGATGTTTGAAAGTTTTGTTTACATTTAAAGCAATGGTAACGTGACCTGTCTGCGCGGACTCCTGTTTTTACACTCTTTCTGGAGCAACTTCTTTTCCCTCCATCAGTTTGTGTTTCTGAGCAGACAACAAGCAAATAGAATGCAACAATTTATGCATTTTATAATAGACACTTTGTGACAACAACTTACTTAAAATAAAACTGCCACATTCAAAACAGACACTACAACAAAAACATTTAAAGGTTAATTAATCGTTTATGTTATCTTTTTTCAGTAATCAATGGCCTGTGTTGGTTATGCAATACTTGTTCTGCTTACAAGAAGTTATGTGAAGTAATATCCAGTTATATCCAGTAATTATTTCTGCAATATATCCCATAAAGAAACGTCCACAAGCCAGGGGTTTTCAACCTTGGCAGACCTAGTGAGCCTCAACAAAGAATTGCACTCCCTGGGTGAAATCCATGGCTCTACAATGATTTACTGTACCCATATTTTTGTGGCTAATGTGATTTTGTTTAAAAAATATAGCCCTTTTTACCTTGTTCTGGGACTCCAGGCTCCTCCTCTGTTGTGTGTGTGTTTTTTGTATCATAGAGAAATGAATCATGGTTGTCTGGAGACAAATGAGAGGCTTCTTCAACCTTATCTATCTCTTTTTCCAACTCCACACAAATACCAAACACACTTGGGTGACCACTAGAAGGTGAGCTTGGATTTGGCTCCTCGTTTTTTAATGTAATCACTAGAGTATGAAAGTATATTTAAACAATAACATAAACAACATACAATATATTAGTCAAATTCGTTTTTTAAAAATGCTAAATTGTTAAATACAGCGACAAGTTGAACAACTCACATTGTTCCTGTTGTCTGGATGCTTTTGTTAGTATCTCGATGGCCTCCAGAAGAGATTCCATGTCAGGTTTTACTGTCCACCAGCTAATAATCTACATTAAGTTTTAAGCAGGTGTATTTTTTATTGTTCGTAAACACTGCGGTCTGAAAAGCGTCAGTGTTTAAACAGAAGACACATTAATCGTCGCTGTCTTTGTAACTTAAAACACAGAACCAGAAGTAAAACTGTTCTTGATCTAAAAGTACAGTTACATGACATTTAATTGTGAGTCCATAGTAGTTAAATTTCAAGCAGCAGTCGCAAATCTACCACCACACTGAAGATGTCCATTCCAATAACAATACAACAACAGAGAACAGACACGACATAATCAAATGTCTCTGGATTTCATTGTTGGAAGTATTTTAAGAACATTTACTTCCTACTTCCGCATGACGGAGAGTTGTATTGCGGGTTCTCGTAAATATATTCAGATGAGGCGGCAAGCAGGTGTTGACTATAGTATCGACTTTTTTTTGGTATTAGTATTTTTCAGAAGAGATTTTTCCGGTACAAGTCCTCGAATATGTTGCTTAAATAGTTTAATTCAAGGGCAATAACTACAGGGGGCGTTTCCTGGCTCGTGTAGGCTTGTTTAAAGTCAGTTAACCACGTTTCAGTTATACAAAATATTTTTCAGCTACATTATATTATTATTAGAACTGTTAAATATGGGAATAGCCATATCTTACCAATATGTTTAGGCATTAAACTGATTAAACATCAGTAAAATCATTATTATTATTATATGTCCAGGCTAGAATAAACAAATAAATACATTGTGACATTTATAAATGGCCAATGTTTAAAATAATGTTTAAAACATATTTTTGGAAATGTGTGATATTGCTCAACTTTTTACAAATTGATAAAGAGGTTCTGTGAATGATTGTTTAAGAATATAAAACTTGCAGTTATCCTTCTGCAGCTAATTCATGTGCTAGTTAACAGAGCCAACCACCACAATCACTCAAAATAGTAAAAAAGGAACTACATCATAATCTTTTCATTAAAAATAATAATACAAGAAATATGAAAGACAGTTTGATTACCAAAACAGAAAATAGTTGGAACAAATACAAATTTTACACATTTCCATACAGTGGTTTTGTATTTTAAATTAAATATCTGAAAACTACTTTTCATTTATTTACATTACAGAAATCACATTCTAGGAAGTACCATGACCGTTTATCCGAGGACACGACTGCATCACGTGACGTGGCTCTGACCAGTGAAGCAGCGCAGTAGCTCTAGGTGTTGCTTCTGTGGTGTTCTTCAATGTGGAGTACTACATGGCGGTAATGCGATCAGTGCGGTAACAGTGATTATTTAATGCTCTAATTAGGCGTAGGCATAGTTTGCACACGTCCTGGATTACAATCAACAAAGGTAAGATCAGTCGCAATTAATCTTACGCTGTCTCCGTATAAATTTAGCCGTAGGTGTATGAGGCCCAAAGTGAAACCTTGTTAGCCTCGATAATTGCTAATAGTTAGCTACGCTAAGCGTGCTAAGGTAGCCGCACAGTGCTAGGCATTTCATTCATGCTTTTTTTCTAAATTATCTGGCATTTACCGTACTTTATGAAGCAGCTATAACTTCTTCGAAAACATGTAGGTAATTAGTTTGTAAACAATGCGCAGTTTTATGGACTTACTGTATTTATCATCTTTAAATAACCTAGCACTTTTGCTAGGTTAGCACTTTTGCTCCTGCAATGTACGGGAACAAGCGCGCCACAGTTCTTGGCGTGTCCTTTAGCTCGCTTTGTTGGTGTACATCCAACCAGTAGGTGATATAATCTTTCAGTGCACTTCAGTGATTATTGTGTTTACGCTAAGCAATAAACCACAAAGGCTGATTCATAAGCGCTGTTGGGTTCATAAGAGCTGTTAAGTGTTTTCATGTCTTAAATCGAACACTGTTATTAATATGACTTCTGTCGGCGGTAATCCATGCTTATAAATAACTCAGATTTGGCCATCTTGCGTCCTGCAGAAGGAATAGTTTAGTAGTTTTCCTACGTAAAATCGTAGTAAAAACTGTCACACAACATAACATTCTGCCAGAACATATACATTTTAAAAAGATTAGTTCTAGCTTTATAACTTTATCATGTTGTAGTAGAAAACTATTTAAATTATACTTTTCCATGAACCACAGATCATAGTTATATTGTGAGTGCTTTGCCAGCAATTCTACACGGGTTTCTCGATCCTGGTCGGCGCAATACAGCATAAGCCTCATTGGTAAGTTCAAAACAGTGCGTATGTCCTTTAGACTGAGCCCTCTGTGCTGAAAATGTTATGTATTTGTTGTCTTCCTCATTGTTATATCCATTGGATTGTTTTCTTAGTGAGGCAAAGGTTTAATGATGGAGAATGGACAAGGCACAGGTGCAAAGCTTGGTCTGCCGCCTCTTACTCCAGAGCAGCAGGAGGCGTTGCAAAAGGTAGTAAACGTTTTTTTCTTTATTGTATTAGATTAGAGAGAAAATAATCCACAGGGAGAAAAGAACTGGGACATTATGCTGACTGGATTCCTGCTCCAGTTTTTTTTTTAAACCGTGTATGGTGCTTTCCACCAAACTTGATTTGTGTTCACCTGTAAGGACTGGAATATTATTAAGTAATAATATTAATATTAATATGTTGCAATATTGAATAAGTTTAAACTAAATTGCCATTCTTTAAACTCATTATCTGTCTCCTTGCTCTTTTTATAGGCTAAGAAGTATGCTATGGAACAGAGCATTAAGAGTGTTTTAGTGAAACAGACCATCGCCCATCAGCAGCAGCAGCTCACAAACTTACAGGTGAGTTGATTTGATCCAATTATGTAAAATTCGTTTTAAATGCAACACGCATGCAGTGCCATGATTTATTGTGTAACATTGACAAATGCTGCCCTCATATCTAAGACATTTATAGAATTAATAAAACTGATTGTCAAACTCATAGTGCTACTAAAATACAACTACATAGTATCATATAAGGGGTACTTATACATTTCAATCTTTTAAAATCTGCAAAAGGTTATTGGCAAATTTCCTGTAAATTACAGATTCTGCTTTGTAATTACATTTGAATCACCTGGAATTATAATTCATCACCCTCTTGGAACTGCATCCCAATTTACATGCTATCCATCCTAAATAATATTTAAAATTAGAATCTGTATGTCCTAAATCACAGCATGTTGTAATAAGTATCCTTAAAGTACCCAGATGGTCTACTATTACAGGTGAAAATTTCAAGTGCAGATTCATGCACACTCTAATAGCTGATATTACCCACAACTCATTGCAAGAGGGCTACACAAAATTAGTAAACAAAATAAGTGACGCTTCAATGAATTAATAAATTAAACCATATAGTAAATATTGCTTAAGAAATGAAGAAGTGGTTAAATGCAAGGAGGAGTTGTATTTTGATGTGTGAGGAGTTGTAATTTGATTGTAACATCACAATGTTGTCTAGGTGACAACAGTCATTTCTGCTATGTTTTAGTATGTCCCAGTATTTGCATACTCTTTTGCTGTCCACTACCTTTTGGCTGGTCAGGAAGTCATATATATTTTTTTAATATTCCAAGCCTTGTTTTTGTCAGATTAGACACTGACACTGTCAGTTTGGTTGAGGACTGGGACTCATTCTGGTCTCTCTCATTTCTGATTACTATCTTTGATCCTAGTAATTAGATACAACCCATATGCTTCTACCAGAGCAGACATCTTGATGACATCAGCCAGATGATTTATCCGAATGCTTCACATACACGCCCTATGCCTAATTTATTTTTTTGACTGTGTGAGGAAAAAGATGGAAGCTGTGAGCTGCTTACTTGTTGTCTAGCTGAATGAAATACCTGTTAGTAATGTTGGTTCTTTAATTATGGTATGTTTCAGGTTTGCAATCTAATTACGTGGTGATTTAAAGAGGTGGACGAAGTTTAAAGTTGAGTCTGAGGCTTTGACCAGTCAGAGACTGACAATATCTGTCTGGAATACTGTGTCTGTCTGCTGTTGAAAATTTAGTACAAAAAAGGAAAAAAGAGATATCTAACCTTTTCAGCACTTTTCCATCTTTACTGTGTTTCAGATGGCAGCAGTGACAATGGGCTTTGGAGATCCTCTCTCATCTTTACAATCGGTCAATAGAATATTAAACTATTATTTACCTTCTGTTCGCATTTTGAAATAATGACCGTTACCCTTCTTTAACTGGCATTAACCTGGCCAGATACGCTAGACATTTGCCGCAGCATATTTAAAAAGCAGACTTGGCTGTGTTGTGAATGAAGTGTGTTCATTTGTTGTCACCCATTTCATTAGCCGGTTACAAAACAACTTCATATGAAAACAATCATATCTTCCGCTTCCTTTGTGTACTGCATTAGGTGACTTGACTGCTTCAGTGTACGGTTTTGCTAGGGGATGTGATTTAAATGACAGGAACAGAATAGTATTATTATCATCATTATAGAGACACTGATATTAACGTTACACAGGATCACTCGTAATTAGCTGAGAACCCCTTACGTATTCACCAGGGTAAATCGTTGCATGGCCACCAGCGAGTGTGCCCTCATTTCAGCGGTCATTGATCTAGATACAAATGATCTGTAACTTCATTGCTCAACCTGAAGCTCTGTTTCTTGCAGGAACTCTTGTGGTGTGTGTATGTTGTGAGTGGTGAGGATGATCCATTTCTCCTTTGTGAATATGCTGTAGCGTTTTAATGTCATCTGTGTCTGCTGTCAAAGAGAGTTAACGGTCACTACGGCAATTCAATTTGATGTGTTGTCTAAACATACTTTCGTCATGTGGCTGACATACTATCCATAACTGATGAGTAATGCTAAACGTGCTGTTCAGTTGTAAAATGCCAAACACTTTAGGTCAAGTGTAAAAATGGGTAAATTTGTGCAGATTCTTCCTCAACAGTGATCTGATATGTAAGTCCAAAAGCTCACCTCATGAAAAGAGAACTATTTTCACCTCAGCTCATGACTCAGGATAATAATAATAGTTGTGCTAAGGGGTTATTTTTATGTTAACTGCATTTTCAGAATCATTGGACAGAATTCAGTCAGGCATAACTGTACCTAAGTTTTAGTCTGCAAGCACACAAGCTAATTTAGGAACAGTACTCTTAAAGATGGAAAGAAGGGGCTATGCCGCACGTTCCTAATTCACGTTGCTGTTCTTGTATTTAATGGTAAGTGATGTAATGAGTAAGCAAAGAGGACGAAAAGAAGTGGAAACTAGCACTACTGTTCCAAAACAGAAGCTAAAAAAAGCTTTTATTTCTTTGCTACATTTGATCTCCTTGTCTTGTGTGCTGTTGTGTAAAATTTCAGTAGCCAATATTCTCTCTTTTTGTCTGTTCCTTTCCTGACCACTAGGTGGCAGCACAGAGGCAGCGAGCTTTGGCCATTATGTGTCGTGTGTATGTGGGCTCCATTTATTACGAGCTGGGGGAGGACACCATTAGGCAAGCCTTTGCCCCCTTTGGGCCTATAAAGAGCATTGACATGTCCTGGGACTCTGTCACCATGAAACACAAGGTATGCTTTTAATTAAATGTATTGTCTAAGATTAGATGAACACGCCTACTGTGTGAAACTTACAAACCCTGTCAAGAACATGACTGGGTCATATTTTAGCACAAAGTTGAAAGAAAAAAATTATTGTTTAGTTTAACAGCATAAAGCATATTTTAGCATCTTTTTTCTATTGCAACATTTCAATAACAGTTAGGCATCATGGTAGTATTTGATTTACTATATGCTGATTTAAAAAAATTAAAAAACAAGTTTTCTGTTGTATTACAGAAGTGATAGTCTCAGCTCTGATAATCTTAAAAGTGAAAATACATGAGAATTGTGACTTGTTAATGTGCTAATAGTTTCTCATGTCACAGTGCAAATAATCCAAACATTACTCTTGGTAAAAGTTAACAAAATTAACTTTTGGTAAGGGCTTTGAGGTGAAATGTCAAGTTTTAGTAAGAAGCATGTAAATCTTGTACATGAATGCTCTGGAACTCGGCCTCTCTCAGGGCTTTGCCTTTGTGGAGTATGAGATTCCTGAAGCAGCTCAGCTGGCCTTGGAGCAGATGAACTCTGTCATGCTGGGTGGAAGAAACATTAAGGTGGGTTTGACTAATTTTAACCTATGTTTTTTTTTAAAACCTGAGATAGAACCTGTTATGTTTTGTGCTTGTGGCTTTTGTATGAGCATGAGTCGGATAAGCAGTGAGCAGACCTACAGTACCTGCTGTGTGTGTAATGTTACATCTATCTTTGTGAGGACCATCAATGGAAGGACATAGAGAGTAAAGTGAAGACATTTTGGTTGGACATTTAGGGTTACAGTTGGAATTAGGATAAGGTTAGGTTTATGGTAAAGGTTAGGTTTAGACAGTTGAGATGGTTATGGTTAGGGGCTAGTGATTCTATTCTCAGCGAATGTCCTCACAAAGATTGCTGTAAAAGTGTGTAGTGTTGGTGATGGTACTTTGATGGTACTTTAGCCTTCGTCTCTGTCTGTTTGTCACCTAACCTAAATGTATGTGAATGCTTCCACGCTGTCATTGTGTTTGTTTTGGAGCTCCCTTTTTCTAGGAGCTGCAGGGGGAGCGTTGGTTTGAAGTGCGGGCTCTTCTATGTCCGGGATGTGCTGATGATAGGCTGCGCCTGGCTGGTGTTTGCCTGGCCGCCCCACCTGCAGCACAGATACCACAGACCCAAATATGTGTTTTTAACAGTCACATTTACAGTCATGAAGACACACAAACATAAATCACTTATCTGTGCTCTCACAGTGACACACTATGGCTGTTTACAAGATCTAACAATGTTAGTGTGCTCTTTACAGTAAAAAATACATTTTTGCTTTTTTAAAGCCGTTTTAAACGAGGTTGAAAAGCAAAATGTAGAAGCAGGGATTAATAGGGTGAGACCTTTGATTATTGTGGAACACATTCCATGTAAGAAGGTATTTAGGAGATAATTGGGTGTTAACTTGTGGTTGCAAAGTCATAATAGATAACTTTGCATTGATTTAGAGGGTTAAGCTGTATTATGCTTTGGTTGAACTCTACTAAAGTGTCATTTCACACAGGAAAAGCAAGTTTTTCTACCTCTTCGCTCACTTTTTTTTATTTCTCAGCCATGTGCATATTCATACACACTCGCACACTTACTCCTTCATACACTTCCACTTAGTGGCCACTGTACTGGTATGTGTGCTGTAGGTGGGGCGGCCAAGTAACATCGGACAGGCGCAGCCCATCATCGACCAACTGGCAGAGGAGGCACGTGCCTTCAATCGAATCTATGTAGCTTCAATTCACCCAGATCTGTCAGACGACGACATCAAGAGCGTCTTCGAGGCCTTCGGAAAGATTAAAAGTTGTATGCTGGCACGGGAACCCACCACAGGAAAGCACAAGGGCTTTGGATTTATTGGTGAGCACTTCTGTCTACAAAGTGCTGTGAACACTGCTTGATAGAAACTGGTTGATTTGTTGCGGTTTCTTGTACTGGTGGGGGACACAGATCATTAGTGGCTTGTCAACTGGTAATTGTGCCTTCATTATGCAGACAGACTTGATTAAATTTGCTTTTGTAATATCCAGAGGTTTTCTCTCAGCCGGTTCCCAAATCAAACAGATACCTAGTGAGATTCATCAATGAGTTGATAAGGTAGCAAGTTTATGTGTATGGTTACAGAACAGATTGAATGTGCTGTAGATTTGAATGTAGGTTTTTTAAAGTTAGGAGAGTGTTTCACTAAAACTTCAAGAAGATAGAACACCACACAGGCCTAGATTCAGGAAGTGCTGTCTCTATTTCATCATGGCTAGAATATGAAAAGCCTCAGTCATCGCTGGATGCCGTCTCGTCTATGAACCTTTTTGACCTTGGGGGTCAGTACCTAAGAGTGGGCAAGGCTGTTACCCCTCCAATGCCTCTCTTGGCACCTACAACCCCTGGAGGCTTGCCCCCTGCTGCTGCTGTGGCTGCTGCTGCTGCCACCGCCAAGATCACGGCCCAGGTGCGAATAGACTGGATCCTGATTTACTGTCCTAAGTACGTATAGGTTCCTTATTTTGACCTTGTGTTGTGATGTTATGTAGGAAGCTGTGGCTGGAGCGACAGTGCTGGGCTCTCTTGCCTCACCAGCACACCTTCTCAGTCAGCAAATGGGTCTACCACAAGCCGTACTAGCTGCCCAGGCCCCTGGCATCATTACAGGTCTGAAAAAAATAAATGCGAGTCAAACATCTTTGTTTTCTACTACTTTCCACAAATAATTCTATAAAAAGAAAGACTTTTAGACCTAAATCTCATATCAAACAATGTCTCTGCTGTAATTGTTTATGTTTATAGGTGTTACACCTGCTCGTCCTACCCTCCCTGTAGTCCCCCAGGTTGGTTTGGTCAACCCAGTATTAGCATCTCCACCAGTCACAACATCTGGTTCTACGGGCACACCAACACCTTCCGTGCAAACACGCACAGAAGTGAAGCAAGAGGAAGACAATCGGCAAACTGAAGAAGATCAGGATCGGCCAGTAGGAAATGGGCGGGACAGTGAACTGGAGCAGCTAAGTGTCAGTGGAAGTGGAGGAAAACAAACAGTCATGCAGTCAAAGGTTAGATAGCACCACAATAACCTTGGAGTTTGTTAGAGACAACATTGAAGAAGTCACAGTGCTGAGAGTTTAAAAATGGAGAGGGGACTAGATGGTCAAGGGTTATAAGAGTTGCAGGTTTCATTTTCAAATGCATTTGGGGGCTTTTAATGAACAATTCTACAAATAATCTTATAGCATTAAAATTTGTATTGTTTATTAATTTTTTTTCTCTTTGGGGAACTCTATCGCCATGTGTAGTCAACAGTTATGGTGCTTCGCAACATGGTGGGCCCAGAGGACATTGATGATGACCTGGAAGGTGAAGTGACGGAAGAATGTGGAAAATACGGTGCTGTTAATCGGGTTATCATATACCAGGAACGACAGGGTGAGGAGGATGATGCTGAGGTCATTGTGAAGATCTTTGTGGAATTCTCAGATGCTGAGGAAATGAACAAGGCCATCCAGGCCCTCAACAACCGCTGGTTTGCGGGGCGCAAAGTTGTTGCCGAGCTGTACAATCAGGAGCGCTTTAATATCAGTGATCTCACTGGGTAAGACTGTCCCACAGTGGTCACTGGCCCTGTCTCTCAGCGCTCAAACTCGCTCAGCTTACATCGCTGCTGCTAGAGTTTTGGGCCTCTTCAAACTTGTAATTATTTTTTTATTGATGTTGATAGTAATAATATTGGAAAAATCCCAATGCAGGGATTTAGCTTAGGACAAAAAAAATTGTTCCTTATGCATTTACTTCGTGTCACCTACTGTGAAAGATTTGCAATTTTTAACTGTCATTATTATTTGCAGGGTTTGTTTTTTCTAATTTTGATGCAATTTCCCCTATCCCCACTTTTTTACAAATGCCAACTTTTACTTCACTGACATTGTGTTGAAATTCTAAACATTGTGTTGGTGATATTCGTTCTGGCTTTACCAAAACAATAAATTTCTCTAATATGCAATGTTGTTCAAGTCATTGTTTAAGTTTGGATAAGGTCAAAAAGGCTAATGTCATAGCACAGATATATATTACACCATTATAATACATTTAAACAGTTAAGAGTGATTCTGAAATCGCTAATGGTTGGAGTTTAATGTATTTAGAAACTTCACAAAAGCTGGTTAGTAAAACAAACATATCCCTAACCAATATGTAAATATTAATTTTGACACCAAATATACTACTCATATTTTATTTGCTCAGTATTTATATCTCTTCAGGAGAGTGTAAATTCAAATCATTTAGAATTTGGGGTTTATTGCAATTTTATGGAATGGGAAACAATTTAAATATTTTCATGTTCATTTTAATGTTTCAGTATTAGGATTGGATTGACTGAATTGGATTAACTTTATTAATCCCACACTGGGGAAATTCCTTTGAAACAGCAGCATTGGTAAAAACAACAGTTAGCAGGATCCGTAGGATCAGCAAAATAAATATAAAAATATAGACCACATAAAACACTTTCTAAAACTATATTGCACAT
>JAZGTJ010008807.1:0-20409 GCA_036877575.1 Botia almorhae | reverse complement strand
ATAGTATTCTTATACTTATAGGTTGATGTTCAAAATATATTCTCTCCTGGAAACAACCCTTAACATGGTTAAACTAGATGAAGACATAACTGGACATTCTGTCAATCTTACATCAGTTGATCCTATGCAGAATATGCTAGGCCAAGGATTTTTGCTTTCCTTATCTAGTGGTTCTGTGTGAAATACAGAGTAGTTGGGTCTAACTATTTTAATTATGTCTTCCGAGAAAAAAAAACAAGGCCACTTGGGTACCAGGGATATTGGAGGTGTTCAGAGGTGTTTCCTGTTTTTCCTAATTTGGTGTATTTTCCTGTTTTAGCTACTGGGCACAGGATAAAATAGCATCTTGGGCAGACAGTGATGCGCATTTCTTTGCATGCAACTGATGTGAGAGTGTTACTGTTTTGCTGTGCAGTAACTCTTCAATAAACTTTTTTATTAAACTTTTACTCCGCTCAATTTTGTCCCTTTTTCCACCACAGTATTTCTCTACACTCACGAGTATGTAGTATTTCCCGGCTCAAACAGGGGCACTCGGTGGCACTTCATGGAACCGAATCAGTGCTTCCACTTCCATCAGGGGACACTAATCCTGAAAGTGCCCTGGTTTCCCGCAGTGCCAGCAGAGCGGCCTGGGCTTCCCCTCCACACTGCTGGCTGTGGGAAATTCTTCCTGCAGTGGAGTCAAGAGGGTGGTGGTAAGGGTATAGGGGCTGCAGTGGTTGGCCGCCTCTGGGGTACGGGGTTGGTTCTCCTTGAGGTTCCTTCCTGTCTGGCTCCTGCGGTTCTCCTGAGGTTCCTTCCTGTCTGGCAATGCTCCTGAGACCTGGGAGCATTGACAGGACAAGAGACAGAAGGAGAAACAGAGAGCCTGTTAATGTTGGAGATGAATGCATTAAAGGCTCATTTCTTTATAAGTCACACCCAAACACAAATGTGGCAGTAATGTTATATAGTAAAATGTAATTGAGTCTCATTGAGTAAAATATCACTCATAATTAAATGCCTTTATTTATTGACGTGTTAAACCTTCTCTACAAGACTACAAGAGTGTCCCAAAGTGTGTTCAAAAGTCGTACCAACATTCACATTCTGTATGTCTGCTCTTTAGGTACATTTTCTATTAATTTTATATAACCTATTTTAACTAAATTAAATGCTTGTTTTCATTTTCAATTAATGCAAACATCTGTTTATTATTTGGTGGTAACTTAATTTTTTAGCTCACTAGACACTTATAATAGCCAATTTGTTTACCAGTCATTTAAAGCGTTCACGTTTTTTGTGAAGCACCAATTAAACACAAGCACTTTCATCTTTCTTAAGTTCTTTTGTTCTTCTGATAATGTCATTCTGTTCAGTTTGCTGTTAATTCCGTCAGTCACAGCACACTAGTGACAATGAGTTGAGACCTCTCCGGGTTCTAACTGTGCAATTAGGACAGTCAATGCAGCCGAACTTGAGTCTAAAGTCCATCTATAATAAATTAAAGTGTTAATTTTGTGTACGGTGTGGCATCAATCTGCAGTCAGCCTCTCTGTAACAGGAAGGAAATGCAGGTAAAGTGCCTGACGGGGGGTTCAACTTTGGGCATTTAGCCAAGTCAATCATGAGTGTTAATCTCACAGGCTGGGAAACACTGAAGATGTCTGCTGCCTCTTATCTGAGCGTCATGTTCCAGGTCATTCTCTTCCTGTCACTCCAAAGGTACAAATCACACCTTCAGCTGTTTGTATTTTCATCTGTATATCTGCCCGCTCCAAACCCCCCCCCCCCACCCAACAGCAGAAGATTAATAGAGCAACAGAGGGGAAAATCAATGCTTTTCTGCAATAGATGCGAGCTGTGTCATGTTTAGGGATAGCTGATGCGTAGAATCCAGCATTTCCTGTGCTGCAGCCGCAGCCTTCCATCCATTTGAGTGAAAGAGACAGACAAGACACAACAAGCTGTCATGATTTACTGCTCTCTCTCTCTCTCTCTCTCTCTCTCTCTCTCTCTCTCGTTGGCCTGATTTTCTTTTGATTGTCCACTGCAGGTGGCAGATGGAGCTGAATGTGAAAGCAGATCAGGGTCTTTGAGCTTGTTGTCTTTGAGGTCAGTGGTGATTTTTAGGCTTTCTGGTCGCATGAATATGACTTTCACCCCAATTTGTCATTTTTATGGTTAATTATACGATTATATAGTGCCGGTCTCACCTCATGTCACTCATCTTTTTACCAATCAGTGATGAGCTGCTGAGCTCCTTTGATCATGTATCAGTCAGGACCAAAATTAACACCTGTAAAATGTCCGGAAATATCACGCTTGGCTCAGTACAAGACAACCGTTCCTAGTGTGAGAACACCCTAAAACACTTCTAGAGTGAGTCTTTGTGCTGTCAACTTAAATCTTGTGCGTGTGCTAAATGTATACGATTTTTAAGATAACTTCAAACCCAAATATTCCCAGAAATAATTCTTCCTGATAGAAGTTGTAGTTCTACAGAAGTTCAGTCTGGACTCTGTATACAGTATACCAGCAGTTCAAGCATCTTTACCTGCCGTGAGTGTCACCCATTTTCCTTATTCTGTTTGGCACTCTAATCAAAACACTGCGAGCCCCACAGCAGGTGAAGTGTTTCCTGACAGCCAATTAAAACCCAATAATTTTTCCTATTCAAGTGGTCCTATTTTAAAGAACCCTAACTTGTGCTATTACTCAAGCACTTGCTGTGTCTCTGTCTCTCCTCTATCCCCTTAATGCTCCTTTCATTTAATATATAGGCCATGTAGATATTTTGCAGGGATATTATAGGAATGTAGATATTTTGTTGCTGATGATGTGCAAAGAATTTCCATCACAGCTTTGTTTCCAGCGGGTGAGCAGATAATCTTTTACAGCACAGTGAGGGAGTGCACCACGTTTATTAATCTAGCGTGCATATGGCTTCTGCCTGCATTGTCCACTAAGCAAAACTCTCCTACCCAGATCGTATCAGAGTGACGGAACCAAAGTGCAGCTGATCTGCCATCTTGATTAACAATTTATCTTTATCTAATCACTCAATCAACTCAACTCAAATTTATAATAAATGTTTATATAATAAATATAATATAATTATATATGACATTAGCTTAATCGATAACTAATTATAACTAATTAAGCCATACACATTTACAACAACCAACACAGCATTTTTTCAACCCTGTTACAGTATGTTTAGAATACAAAATTCATTTGAAAATGACTAAAAGGTGTTTTCTGCCTGTCAATCATTTGGACTAATTCATTGGCTAAAAATGCATTTTTAGGTTTTTTTTAGAGGGAAATGTAACAGGGTTAAACAGTTTTAGGACAGGTTTAGGAGTAGTTTAAGGTAATAGAATATACAGTTTGTACAGTAAAAGTCATATGTCTATGGAAAGTCCACACAAAGCATAGAAACCTGATGTGTGTGAGTGTGTAGCCACATTTTTTGGACATACTTGTACCCCAAAGTGAGCAAAACCTTCCTTTGAGGACATCCTCATTTTTAAAACAATAAAAATATATAATTATATATGGTTTTATTATACTTTTTAAATAAGTAAAAAAATGCTGAAAGTTTTCTGTTAGGGTTAGGGTGTTGTTACGGTGGAGGCTCCAGCTTCCTCTCCACCACGCCAGCAGAGGGAACCTTCACCGGAATACTAACAAGACCCATTACGGACTACATATCCCAGAATGCACCGACACCGAAGCTGATTACTTCCTGCTCCACACCTGCTCATCATTATTGCTCTCTATATAAACCGGACTCAGTCTCTAACCTTGTTCTGTAAGTCTTGTTTGAATTACCATTGTGTATGAAATGTGCTATATAAATAAATTTGCTTTGCCTTGCCTTGTTTGCTTTGTGCTGCATTTCTGAGCGTTATTTCCCATTGTTATTCTATCGTTTCTCTGTGTATGACCTGGATTGCTTTTGGATATTGATTCTTTGCCGCCTGCCCTCATTTGGATTGTTTATTGGTTTCTCTAAATGTTTGCTGCCTGTCTCGACCCATCGCCTGTATTACCGCTTATGATTGTTTGCTGCCTGTCTCAACCTTCGCTTAGTTCGTTCACATTGTGTTTGTTAACTGCTGTGATTTCTGGTACCTATCATTAAAGTTGCTGCAGATGAATCCGAATTCCTCTGACTCTTCATTACAGGTGTAATATTTCTTATAACTAGCTGTATATAACAGTAGAAGTCTATGAAATGTCCCCATTTAGAGAACTAAACATGTATATGTATATGATTCAGTTTTTTTTACTATAACGCATGTATTCACAATGTGTGTAGAAGTAAAGCATTTTACAGAAATATAAGTATTTTAGTATAACATAAGATATTTTAGATCAATTTTTAAACTAAAGTTTCCCCATTGAGATAAAAACACTGGGGAAAAGTTACCAAATGTAAATATCTCAACTATGGCTTGCAAACAAGATGTGATCTACCCAAAGGTAATATTTAGCCATTATTTTAGAGCACACCATAACTAGTATATTTTAGTCGTGAACATTAACAGACATCTGATAAAGGCTGGATGTGTGTTGGTGTTTGAAGAAGTGTGTTGAAATGAGAGAATAGGATTAGACTACATGAGAAGCCATGGGTTTAGTCTGGCTTTAATTGATGACTGTAAAATGCATATTAAGACATTAAACTGAAATGAAGTCATAATAGAGACATAGAGACATTTACCAGGTCAGACATGGAATCCTTTGAAACTTTGTGATTGTTTATTGATTTTTTTATGTTTTGCCTGGCTGCGCCTGGGTAATCACTTGTATTGTCGACCCGGACCCTGAAGCCCCCAGCCACAAAGAAGTGTGCTGTGTGTTCATCCGCTGCTCCCAAAAGCTTCTGTCGTAGACATGCTAATCTGTGAATCAGTACTCCAGGTCTGACAGTAGCATCTTTGGTCAATTTTTCAATTACGCTTAACTTTTTGTTTAATTCATTTAAACTTGCTATGGTTCTACTGGCAATATGTGTTTTGGTTTTCTTTATTTTACACTGAGCCGAAAGTTTTGTGTGTTTGGTGTGAATGCTACAACCAGTTATTTATCAGACTAATATAGTAAAGCATTATTTTCTTAAAACGTTAAGTAGATTTACATAAGACATATGGAATCCAAAAATAAAGATGTGGAATTTCAGTTTCCTGTCAGAGCAGTTCAGTTTGGCCACGTCTCTCGGGGTGAAATGAAATGTCTAACCTGTTATGGGTCCTTATTCTGCAGATCTTGATTGTGGCACACACATATAAACTCTCAGCAGAGAGCTGAAGGTTGGCATGAATCTGCTGCCGATTTATTAGATAATGCAGTGAGCTGTGACTGACTGTATTGTCCACAAATGGACTAGAGTCCATGGCACATGGGACCGCACACAGCCTTACTGGCAATACAATCAATAATCACACAGTTATTACATGACCCTCTCTCTCTCTCTCTCTCTCTCTCTCTATCTCTATCTAAGCTCTCCTGTGCCTCTCTTCTTCTGGTTCTCCTGCTTTTTCTAAATGTCAGTGTGTCCCGTTGAAAATACTAACGTGTTCTCATCTTACTGTGGCAGTAACAAGCTCCTTTGACAGCCATTTTAAAGTACCTGGGAATTAGTATCACAACAGTGGAAGGCCCAAGACTGATTCTATGTTAGCAGCGGGATCAGTCACATTGTCAAGGACGCACAGAGGAAAAACCCAAACGCAGACAGCAATTCACAAAAAAATTTTATTTTATTAAACAAAGCAAACTCCCACTAGGGGGCGAACGGGGAACAAAGGCAAACAGAAATTTCAATACAAAAAATATATATTTAAATGATAATGAACTTAAAGCAGAAATAAACGTGAAATATTCAATGACGATACAAAAACATTAAATTAACAAAGGCGGACTTAACTTTAAACATTCAACGAACGATAACGTTAACAATGAACATGAAGGACACAGACGAGAGCACAACCAACAATGAACATAAACAAACCAACGAGGAGCATAAACGGATCAATGAGGAATCAAAATCATGGATAAGCAAAAGCACAGGTAAAACATGGCTAAAACAGACCAGCACAGGACAGCAGACACGAGGTCATTAAATACTACAGAGAACAATTACAAACAGGTGCGTGATATCGAACAAACGAGGAAACAAGGGGGTGGGGTAATGACGCGAGACCGGAGAGCACATGGCAGATGTAAACAAAGCCGAAGCCATGTGCCTCCACATAGAATGTACACCCAGAGCGTGGGTCCAGACATCGACTCCCGAAACCAGGACCAGACAGGACGAGTCAGAATCTAGCCCCACGCTCTGACATAGAACACAGATTGTGTCAGGATCCTGGCAAAACACGATCTCCAGACTTGACAAAAAGCCAGCACCCTGACACACATGGGTTTTATGGCTCAAAAGCAAAATACTTAATGAACAGACTGACCACAGATCGCAGTATGCAGTTCTCATCTCGAGTGAAGGATAAGGTGTAGAGGAACAGAGAGTGCTTTGAAGATAGTGTCTGATTTCTGTCTAGTTTGCACTATTGCACTCTAGTTAGCTGCTTTAAACGCAAGAGCCTCTCTCTCAGTCATACTCAACTTTACAATCCACTGTGGACCTCATGGCCCATAAATGCTAATGTCCTCCACTTGCCTCTCCCATAAAGCCCAATAATAGAACACTATAAATCGACTCAATTAGCAGTGTCCATCAGAAGCCATTAATTGGAGAAAGGAGCTCATCGGTGGGTGACCTTGCATGTCAGTGATGATACTAACAACTAATGGTGATGTGTCTATGCTCTGAGCTCTGGGAAGGTTTGGGCTGGACTTCACATGAGTAGAACATTTTATGTTGTGAGAAATATTTTAGTATATTCATTATTAGAATTACTGTGAAAATGTGATTTTTTTCGTTAATGCTTTAAAAAGAGTGTAGATGTTTTTTTCAGAAATATTTTTGTTGTGCTGGTTGTAAGTTGTAAAGTGTTCTAAATTTTTTATTTACGCAAATATCTTCTGTGGAAGCGGCAGGGCTATTACATGGCTTTGGAGAGCGCTCTATAAGGGAGCGTGGAATCAGGTTGTCAGGTTGCTTTTGCTAGCCTCTCTGAAATTGCCTACCCGACCTTTAAAATACACTTTATTATATTTTGTAATGTGTATGTCTGCCCTGTTTAGCTGAGTGTGAATGTGTGTAACCTGTCCTGAAAGAGTAGTATGGAAGTTTCTCTTTCAGTCTTTCTTCATGTGGATTAGAATCACAGACGGCTTCAAGCTGCAATTGTTCTGCTCACCACAGCGACATTATGTTTGTTATCTTTATTCTGTCATTGACCTCCAGTTGTGCCTGGATGACCTGTATGCTGTTAACCCCCCAAGGAACTCTGGGAAAAGGTAAACAGATTGGCTTGGCTTTCTTCCAAAACCTAGTAGAGGCCTACAGACCAGTCAGCATGTTCAACATTACCGGTGTGCTGCCAAGTAACAAAAAATGGCAGGCATGCGTGATTCCTCTGCTCGCTGAGGTACCTTGATTTGGTAAATTCTCATTTATTATAATCTTCCTTTACAGAGATGGCAATCCCATAATGCAGTGTGACACAACTAACATAAAGCACAACTGAAAAAGAAAAATGCAGAATATTAATATAATTAATTCAGTATAGAAGAATTTAGCATTTATAGGGATAGTTCACCCCCGACTGAAAATTTATTCCCTCATGTCATTACAAATCGACACAACAATCGACGAAACAAAGATATTTCAAGAAAGTATCTCAGGTGGACTATCACCAGATGTTTGTGTGTGCTGTGTATTTGTATAGATACACTCTGCTTACCAGAGTGCCGCTTAACAGCACAGCTTAACAGCACGCTAATGTCAGACATCAGGCATTATGGTCTTGTGTACTTCACCTATTTGTGTGGTGCATGTTGTTGCTGCCTATGTAGAGCATCTCAGATTAGTCACTCATGAGATCCCACTGTATGCTGCTTCAGGCGCTGTTTACAAAGGACAGCCATCGAGAATGCACACAGAATTGTGTTTTCTGCAAATGACCCCATAAGAGGCAGTCGCCTATGTAGGCAGCAGAGAGCAGCGCAGCACACGTTTTTCAATCAGCGCTACTGTTACCAACAATTCATTTAATTAAAGTTCCACTCACTTAATGAAAATGAAAATCAGGCTTTGCGAACAGTTGCCATTAAATTGCACTGAGATGAACCTGCTGATGTGTGTGTCACAGATTAAAGCTTCCTGTTCATTAATCCTGTTTCGTTTACCTGTGTGGGATCTTTCTCCGTTTAAAGCTGCAAAGGTTGAGTGGACGGTCAGCGCAAGAAAAAATAATTGGCAATAAACAGCGGCACAGAGCGGCTTTTGTCTGCACTCATGGCACATGGTAAGTGTACCGGTGAAGTGTTGAGCACCGCGCTTCTCTGTTCTGGGCCGAGCTAAAACCATTGAAAGACACGTTCTGCCCAACAAAAGCCCCATTCAGTCTGGCGAAGGCAGCACAGAGGGGGACAGTGTCAGCCCTCAAAATGTGAAACAATGTGACAGTAGAACCACAAGATTTAACTCAGAGCTGCTGAAAGGTACTGCAGTGCAGCAGAAGGCAGAACACTGCCTGTATCTTCTCCATCCAGAAGAGTTACAGGTCAACCAGGAGCACAAGAGGTGATAGAAAGACTGTGTTGGAATGTCTGATCATCAGAGGGAAGGAAAGGAGATAAAAGTGTGCTGCACTTCACAGTGGGCTCAGGTGAGCACTGAAAATGGATTGTCACTTTAAAAATCAGATGACAGAACAGGTGTGTCTGCTCAAAATCTCTTAATGAGTTTAATGTTTCCTCTTCCACTAAACACTGATGCAAAACCTTATGACATTCTGAACTCTGATACGGAGTTCATGTGAAAAGTGATAGTGACCTATTCGTCAGAATATAGTAACCCATACCTGAAATGTGACCATCACTGGTAAGGAGTGAACACACACTGCAAGTCATGAACACACACGCACCCAGAGTACTGGGCAGCACGTTACTGCGCCCGGGGAGCAATTGGGGGTTAGGTGCCCTGCTCAAGGGCACTTCAGTTGCAACCCCCCAGTGCTGGAATCGAACCAGCAACCTTCTGATTACTAGCCCCACTCACTAACCAGTAGGCCACAACTGCCCCCAAATAAAAACAAAGCCTTTACAAGGAGGTTTTAGAAGCCAAAACTGAAACGCTTGATGGGCATATAATGTGCAAAGTTAACCTGCAATTTTATGTTTCAAACAGAGATAGCGATATAGAGGCAAAAGTTATAGATTGTAGCTTTAACCATATCTTTCATATTTTGTATTTCAAGTTTTGAGCCATGAAATAGCTTGTGTTAGGAGCAGGACAAAATTTAAGTAACAAAATTTAAATGTTTAAACACTTACTGTGTGTAATTACTGTGTAATCTTACTGTCTGCTCTTTCAAATCCAGATAGACTGCTGAACTGTGTTGACGTTTCTGTTTAGTATCAAATGAGTAAAGCTCCTGACCCTGCTTAGCAATTCTGTGTTTAAACATTGTAATTGTTAGCTTGAGTGGAAAAAAACGTAACGTTAGCGAGTGAGTGTTTTAGTCAATATCTTTTTTGACAAGCTCACTTATAACTCAGTTTGGTGAAAAAAATGGTTGTAATCTGTCATGTGTCAGAGCAACGCTTATTCACTTGATGCTTGTTAAAGATGATGTCAGGGGCTACGGACACCTCTCCTCTCGTCGCTCTGTTTGTCTTTACCAACACCTGATGCTAAATTAATTAATTGCCTTCAATTAACTGAGTGTAGCTGAATCCAGCAATATCCTAAAGAGAATGATGGGATATTTAAAAGCAGCGAGGGACTACATTAAAATTGACTAGATTACTGATATTTGTTCATTTCAATAAAAAGCAGGAAGCCTTTTTTAATCCTTGAATTAAAACCGAGCGCTCTTCTGCCAGGAGGATATTAATTACCATTATTGTAATTTAAATGGAGATGTCAGCCCTTGAGTCACCATTTTTAATCTACTGTCCTGATCACAGATTAGCAAATGCACTTGCAGTATTTATTATCTTACTAGGTAGGAAAGTACAGAAAACTATGCTGAGTCAGGAAGCTGACAAAATAAGGGAACTGGATTACCACTATACCACATTGAAGGATATTCCTGCCTTACAGGCTGTGTAACACTGGCACAGGCTGTGTAACACTGGCACAGGTCAATGTAAGAACAGGCAACTAGACCTTATCACAGGAGGACTCAAGATATGCCTGCATCGTGACTAAATCTCAAACTACCCCTAGAAAATTTGTTTTCTGAACTGGAGAAACCATACTTTTTTTTATATTCAGTCTCAACCCCAATGACTTCATGTGTGCTAGCACATCTAAGTCTTTGTCATGACTAGCCATCGTGTATATAACTGAGTATTCAGATGTCTTGGAGTCTTAGAGAAGCCAGAGCTGCATCCACACACTTTGTGAAAGTGCAGGATAACAGGGCTAGGCTGAAAGTACTCAATATTGGCTTCATCCCCAAAAGCAAACCTGACATATTTCCTGTGTTTCGGCAATATCTCAAAGTGAAAATATGTGTCCTTTAGATCTATTGTGACAAATCAGTTCTCGGGCTGCATTTGTGACACAATCAGTTTAAGTGTAAGCATCTTAAACCTGAATCTCTTCAGAGGCCAGTTCAGATGAAGAAGGTCTAAAATCTGACCCAACCCCCCATCTTTCTTTAGTATTATAAAGTACCTTCTGTAAAAGCCTGCTTCCCTCTGGTAAAGAGGGACCCATTCTATAGCTCCTTTGTCCAAGAGAGTACTGAGCTCGGGTCAGCACTAAATTCTGTTCAGTCTTCATTACTGTGTGCTGAACACCATTAAAGCAAGGATGATGGTAAGCAAGCTGAATTCTGTAACCTCTCTCTAGTTTTCACAACCCATCAAGACATGCTTGGCAAAAGTTTGTACACTGCCAGAAGCACCACTGGTGACAGGGTTGACAGTGACACCCTCCTAGAAGCCTCATAGAAAAAGCCTGCTGCACATTCCCCTTAGATCTTGGGGGGGATACGTGCAGCCACACTACCTTTCCTCCAGGCCATAATCCCGGTGGTTATTTCCTTGAATGCCTCTGACCGCTTTTTAGCCTCACAGTATTGGTGGACATCAAAATTTACTATGTTTCTGAACAGGCCATGAGGCACAACCAGGGCATCCAAAAGAAATACCTTATCTTTATCCCTAATGCCGGTGAGGTTGAGCCACAGATGTCTCTCCATAGCCACCATAACTGCCATAGAACTGTCAATAGCAAGGGCCATCTGCTTGGGGGCACAGAGAGTGAGATCTGTGGCCTTATGAAATTCTTTAACCGCCTCCGGCCCTAACCCCTCCCCTAGATCAAGATCTTATGCAGGGCTGCACCAGCCTGACCTGCTGCCACATACACCTTACCCACCTAGCTAGACGTGACATGGCATGGTTTGGATGGTAAAGCAGGTTTCCTCCACAATGATGTCATTGAGGGGGAGAAATAGTCTGCTAGCGTCTCTTCTATCATCTACATCGCCCCATAGCCATGCTCATTTAACCTGACTACCATAGTGTAATTAGAGGATTTTAGGATCTCAAACGCTCTGTGTGGAGATCCGGGAAGAATGAAAGTTTCTTATGGGGAGGCTGCCCCCTGCCGAATGTAGGAAAATGGCCGTCCAGCTTTGAGGCACAACCAGGCCAGTCTAACTTGAAACAAGCAACAGCATGGGCAGATCCTCATATACGGCATCATGGGGAATGTGCCCAGCCACAGCTCCCATAAGTGTGTCTGCTGCCAGAGGATAGACTGGCTGTATGTCAGAAACCCATCCTGTGAAGCAGACAGCATGAGCTCGTTATTTGCATCAGAAGATGCTGCAGAGGTTCTGACATTGATGCAGGCTTATATGAGATGGCAGAGATAGTAAGAGATAGGAGAGGACCTGGCTCTTCACTCTCCTCTGCCAACTCTATCTGCGATACACATGAACCGCAGGCCACAGATGCCTGGCTCATATCCTGGCTCACTCAGCGAAAGTGGTGCATTCTCAGTAAGAGACACTTGCACTGAGCACGGCCAGTTTCCTCAAGACCTCCCAAACATAAAACACACCCAATGTGTGTGTCCGTGTCTGTTGTTAAACACGGGCATGGTGGGACACACTTTCTCTATCCACCCTTGTGAGCCATAATGTATAATAATGTTTATGAAACTCAATGGGCATTTTGTAAACGTGTCTTTATAATAACACTGGCTAACTGATTCTAATATATTTCTGCTTTTGTTTAATTTTTCTCTTTCTTATTTTAAATAATTTTACAACACACACACAGCGTGACAGACAGCGAGCTTCCTGAAGACAAGAAGCTAGTGATGTCTGTTGCAAGTGCCTTTAATTATCTATGTGACATGCATTTTTGTCACATGACCTTAAGCTTGGCCATAAAATGGTTTGTATGCTCATGTGTTCAGACTCAGGAGCGCCTGAAGTGCTTCCATAGTCTCAGCTTTCTGACGCAGCATCAAGTTTCCCTTGAAAAGGGGAGTAAAATCTTTTAATAAGAGCTTTAGCATATTTTACAGATTTTGGTTGTATTGTGCAATTAATCACATAATCATGTATAGTTTATTTATTTTGACAGAAAAATGTGCATGTATAGAAGATTTATTTATTCACAGTATTTGCAGATAATTTTGTTACATCTGTACAGTAAACAGTATAGATAATTTGTTGGGTTGCATTGGAACCTCTGTTGTGGGATTTATGACAATCTAAGAGACACTCACACACATCTGTGCTTCTTCACCTGCATGCATTTATTTATCTGTTAGGTTTCCATACACAGTTTGATTGATGAGTGACAGCTTGACACCTCATTCGGCAAGATTAATAGAACGACACAATATTTACGTCGCCGAGACAGCCAATTATCCCTCCATCTATCACCCAGATTAACTTTCTGATTGAAAACTACTCGTCCATGTAATCAGAATTATTTGAAATTATTAGGAAATTTATGGCTTCATGTATTAATTTTTTCTGGCTGGTGGTAAATTAGAAATATTAGGTACATAAAAAGAATGCAAGATGAGAAGTAGCTTACAGTATATAAGACACAAACAGACGTGTATTTATTCTATCTAAAGAGTATGAATATAAGAAGACACAAAAACTACCTGCTAGATTATATTGACATTTGGGCAATGAGCTGTTTAGATGACTATTTTTACAATCATCAGCTGGAGTTTTCCCTGTAGTTTTGTGATTTGGACTAGGTTGTGTGGTTTGGACTGTTTTCACTGTTTAGACCCCCTGCCTGTTTCTTGGATTATGTCTGTGGATTACATTCAATAAAGATGCATTTAGATCGTGCCTGAGCAGTTATAACAGAAGACTCCGCCATGTACAAATCCAGCAGCTGAATGAGACCCAGACCCAATATGGACCCGGTCAACTAATTACTGTAGCTTCATCAAAGGCACCTGTCAATTCAGGATTATGTCCAGGAGTTTTGTGAGTTGACTAACTAGGTACCTATTGATGAAATTGCTTTAAAGGACATTTTTTTTTTATTTCAGACTTAATGAGCCTGTTAAATCTTGGCTTCCTGAAGGGAAAATCAATTATGGTTTGTGCGATTACATGGACTATGCATTAATGCTAAGTGGCTCCTCTTTCACTGTGGGGGGAAATAGATGAAGACACTTCCCCTAAACATTTTAGCAGAGTGTGGGGGGCAGGGGAGCTTGGCCCACCACAATTTTCAACATATTCAGTTCTCACAGTTGCTAGTCCTATGCTTACAGCACCATCCAGTCCGGTGGCCGCCACACCAGAGCCCCCACTGTCTCTGGCTTGCTGGCTCCACCCCTGGCTTTGTCCTAGCCTCTCGATCCACCTCAGTCTCCAATGTTGTCTTCACTCCATGGACCTGGCCCTCTGTCCTGTTTGTGACTATTTCAGGCAAATCTGGAATACAGGGGGGGGCTATGTTACGATCACCAGCAGGAGTGCCCTGGATATCCACCATAGGAGACTTCCCAGACCATTATACTTCATACTATACTATACTTCATGGACTACATTTCCCATAACCCTCTGTCTGGTCTCACCCCTAATTGCTCTCTTCCTTAGTTATTTTAGTAACAATATGTCAAGTGTTATAATGTAATTCTGAGCATTCTGTTGTTTTCCTTCCTGTGTTCCTCTTAGATCTTCTGCCTGTTTTCCCTATAGTTTTGTGATTTGGACTTGGTTGTGTGGTTTGGACTGTTTTCACTGTTTTTGACCCCCTGTCCATTTGATCCTCTGTACATCTGTGGATTGCGTTCAATAAAGATGCATTTGGATCTTCAGCCATGTGTGCCTGAGCAGTTATAACTATAATTTTTTCTATAATTTTGTAGTTTACAAAAGTTCTCTTTGTTCATAATTCAAAGTTATATCTCCACGTTGTATAACATATATAATGAACATTTATAATGATTTTATACATATATAATGAACATTTATAATAAACATATATAATGATGCATATATAATGAACATTTCATTTCTTTATCAACTCTGCTGCATCTTTTAGGTGAATTGGGAATCATTTCTATTACACTGTAATTTAATTGTGATGTTTCATCCATTTAGTTGCTCTGGCATCAAAAATCTTTTGGCGTAAGAGTTGCTTGCTTTTAAAAATAGCAAGAATTGTCATGTGTAAGCATGTCCGTAGGGTTCAATATCATTGCTAGAGACTAATAATAGGATTGGCTCATCCCAATATAGAGCTTTCACAAATAGTTTGTTTATTTTTGTCTTCTTAATAGGAAGGTTGACTCCCTAAAGGGTGCCAAAATTATCCTGCAAACCGCTGACAATGAGAAATGAAAGGTCTCTAACAGTTATTATAAGCAATCTGTCTGCATTGTGCCAAAATGTGACTGCTGTGTTTGCGATACTGAGAGGATGACCTCACTGGAATAGAGCTCAGGAATCATGAAATCAGGTGACTTACTGTGTTGTCCTGCTTAAGAAGTCAATACGCTTCATCTTAACAAGTTTTATGAGCACAGTGTGTGCTTTTGTCAGTCTGGTGTGAACGGTTAAGAAATGGTTACTTTGTGATGAGATTAGGTCAAAATTAAGCATGATTGTTCTTTTATAAAATACAGCCTTGGTGCCATTAACTTTAATATTAAGTGAAATCGGAATATTTGATTCTTTACAATAATGTTTCTCATGCCAGCAGTGAGTGAAAGTTATATCAGACCAAATCTCTCTCTCTCTCTCTTTATATATATATATATATATATGTGTGTGTGTGTGTCTGTGTGTGTTCGTTGTTGTTAGTCTTCCAGGTGATGGCTCATTGAGTCATTGTGTACATGCACATATTGTATGTGAATATCCTTTGTTTAACTGCATTGTTATTCCACTACATCCATCCCAGAGACCACATTAACAGTTTAGCCACATGCATCTCTTTGCCCTCTTAATGCCCTGAGTGGCATTTGTATTCTGATTGTCTGTGTAGCTGCAGTGCCTGTTGTATGTGAGAGACGGTGCAGAAATATTGCATATGTAAATAGAGGCATGACGAGAGGCCAGCTGAATGAAGACTTCCTGCTGCGCCCAAGTCAGACTTCCTGGTGTGGTTGCCACTGTGAGGTTGTGACCTGAAACGCGGCGCATATCGCATTTCTATCTGCCTGTCTGTCGACGGCCCTTTACAGGGCAGATAAGAGTCAGAGAAAGAGCTGAAGAGCTTAATTTCACTTGTTGCTGATGAACTTTGCTGGAGACAGAAAATGCTGTACAGGAATTAATTCGCATGTAATTAAGGAATATTATGCATACAGTTTTTGGATGCGGAGACAATATTCTGAATACATTTGTTCTAAAGCGATACACTTAGAAGTGTAAGAAGACTTAGAAGTTAAAGTGCTTATTCACATTTGGGAGAAAAGTTTTACTTTAATATGTGGTAAAAATACTGACATTAAAAAAGGAGGCTGCTTAAATCAAAGATTTGTGAAACATGCTAATTAGCTTTGTACTTGAACTACATCAGGCAGTTACATTTGTATGGTACATACATCAACTTTTTAAACAAAAACTTTCAAAGATTTTCAAAGAAAAAACTTTTCATACAGCTTTCAAAGGTACAGGCCAGGGTGACCAGGTCTGCATAACATAAATATTAGTCACTGTAAAATATTAGTAAAATAAGAGTAAAATATTTCATCGATTTCAGTCAAATATAATTTATTTAATATGTAAAAACTTTAAAACTTTTTTAACAGCAACAGTTTAAAGGTAACACAATTCCATGGGTAAACCCATAAATGTGTAGGTACCCATAAATTAATTTCAGGCAACTCTCAAATCTCATTCTCCATTCCACATAGAATGGTGCAATTATGATACACCAAAGCATTTTAGAACTAGAGGTGGACATTTATAGTAAATAATGACTTAAAATTGGGTCTGTTGTTCACTTAGCCATATTCCAGAGAGCATACAGACTGCTTTGATACATTTTTATGGTGCTTATGTTGTATTTTAGATTTTAGAGATTGACAATCATAGTCACTTTGAATTGTTGTTTGGAAAAGATCTGCATGAATATTCTTCAAAAACTGCCGTTAGTGTTCCATAGAAAACGCCATACAGGTTTGGAACAACATGAGGATAAGAAAATAATGACAGAATTTCAATCTTTGGATAAACTATCCTTTTAAGGCGAAACTGTGTAGTTTTTAGTTTCATCTCTTGCCAGGGGAATCTCAGTGGGTCGGAGTCTCATTTCCTCATCAAACACTTGACAAGTGATTTGGAATATTTATGAGGGTGCCAAAATAAGTTAAACATTTAACAAAAAGAAAGCAATTGAAATTATACTGCAGAAAGACTTAAGCTCCCTGTGGGGGGCTAAAGTAAAATTTGAACTAGAAACACTGAGGTTGAATTAAAGCAGAAATCTGGTGAAATGCAGCGCAGAGTCTTGTAATCTGTATCGGTCTAGATTTAAAAGGCATTACTGAGTCAATATCAGTATCAGTATTTAGAGGGACATCAAATGCAAATTCTAAAAATGTTGATATGAAGCTATGATGCATTTAATTGTCTTGTTATTGTTGCATTGAGCAATGCAGATATGATCAAAGTATTTATAAAGTACTGCTCTACAAGCTGTTAATTATTAGCCTACTTAAAACGACTGCTTTGTGGAGGCTTAGCCATGTCAGAGAAAGGTTGCAGTTTGAAAGGATAACTACAAGCGCTTAACTACAAGCAAAAAATGTCATGGTCCTATTTTTTTTTATTAGCCACCCTTAAGGACCAGAGCAGTGAGCGGCTCGAGAGGGTCACAGTATCACTCTGAACCTGCAACAGTTTCATCAGCTTCCCTCAGGAATTCTCCAGATCTGTGAATCACATCTGTGAATTCTTCACATCTGTGTGAGGAGGAATTAGCCAGTTTGATCTCCAGGACCATAAAAGATGTCTAGACATCTAGATTTAAGGTTGTACAAATTGTAATTGAGGAACTATAGACTGAGCAATGACTGTGATGAGATTTTAAAGCTCCAAAAATTTCATCCATCCATTAATAAAGTAATCCATACGACTCCAGTGGGTTAATAAATATCTTTTGAAGTGATACGTTTGTGAAAGAAAATGATTACTATTTTGAACACTACTGAGCATATTTACTTTCAAAATCTCAGGCACTATTCTATGTCATTACAAAGGATACCATTAATATAACTCTGTGTTTGGCTGAAGAAAGTCATATACACCTAATACGGCATGAGGGTAATGTTAAATGCGAATTAACCAACTCGCTTTCTGGTGAAACTTTCTGACCAAGGAACTCATTTTTAAAGCTAGTCAAGAAACTTTGTGGGAACAGCAACACACCAGCATTTCATGGTGGTGACCAGCAGTACTGGTCTTTTCAACATCATTAAGATGTCCCTGATTCACTTTGGTTTCCATTTTAAATGTATGTTTGGAGGAGGCTGAGTTTGATCAATACAACAGGTGACTCAAGTGCCTACTGACCTCTGGGTGGCTGCCACTACAATCTGCTTGTTGGCAGGACGGATAGAGTGGCACAGATGTCTTTCTAAAGCAATAGGCCTTCAATTAGCTGACACAGTAAGCAGATTTTGCAAGCTCTCCTATAGTAGGATGTAGGCGGATGGGCTGAAATGAGAATGCAACTACTGATCCCTCTGTCTCATTGTGACGAAGGATCAGACTGAGTAGGATCCATCTACAGTGCAATTTATTAGAAAGGTTGACAGGTAAGCTCAGTAACAGCAAACAATCACAGCGTAGGCAAAACAAGAGAGTAATCGTGAAACAGGCGTGGGTCGAGACAGGCAGCAAACAATCAATAACGATAAGACAATCCCAAATACTAGAGCAGGCAGCAAACAATCGTTATCGTGAAACAATCCAGATCATACACAATAAACCAACAGATAATAGACAGGGAAAATGCTCAGTAATGATGCTCAAGGCAAATCAAGACTTCGCAACAATTGAATGAGAATGTCTGGTTTATATGGAGAGTGGTGATAAGTTGCAGGTGACAAACAGAAAGTAATCAGTCCAGGTAAGGGAATTGTGGGAATTGTAGTCCATGGAAATCCGATCAGTATTTGGGTGAGGGTGCCCTCTGGTGGCATGGCGGAGAAGAGTCTGGAGCCTCCACTGTAACACTCACTGAGATTATTGCACCGTGGCCTTTTTTTAGGGCAGAGGGGAGTTTACAGAGAACATTATGCTGTGTGACATAGTCAAGCTCGAAGAAACTGGCACCAAACTGGCACCAAAGCAAAATGGCCGCCGCCTCTCATGACCTCTGCGCTGTCTTAAATATATCACCTTTGAACTGCTGCTGTTGAGAGAAGCATCTCATCCCACCCAACCTGAGGAAGCACCTACAGACCGCCAGAGTCAGCTGCAGCTATATATAACTGCAAGTCAAAGAGAATACTTCCATATTACAATGATCATCTAGTTTTACACACTTCACTTTCTAACCTGCATAATTATACATTGAAGCAGAAATTTATAATTATGCGGTGAACATAATTAAATTTATTTTATTAAATTTTCCCTTCAAAATTCACAATGTATAAAGGGAAAAAAATATTAAGAGCAATTACAGGTGAGAGTCATTTCTTTTTTCTTTGTATCTTAATATAATACCCCAAAATACATAACAATAATCTATAATACAAAATGTTTATACCTATTATGTATTATGTTTATTTTTATTTATTTATTGCCACATCACCAAGGTTAGTGGAATTTGTTTTAACTTCAAGATTTGTAATTAAATGCAGCAACCGGTGTGTTCCCCCAGGATTTCCTGGGAGTTTTTGTGTTGCCAGTGGAGTCTACATGTGGCTGCTCACGGCAGGCATTAAGCAGTTAATGCTGAACTAGTTTAGTGATATCACATGCTGGATTATTGACCAAATTCTCCTTGTCATTGTGGATGGTTGAGCTTTAGATGTGTATTATTGCCAGTGTAATCTCATTCATGGACGTTCTCATTCAAATGTCTTGAACAAACATTGCGCAATTAGTCACAGGAAAATGGCAGCAGTATGAAAACAAGACTTTCCACATTAGAATCGGTTTAAAGCACACATTACAGTGGACGCGTTGATGAACTTAGCTGATAAAAGGACCACAAAAAAGGTCAGACTTCTGTTCCTTTGTAGAGCTCCTGCAAAACTTCACAGGACCCATGACAAAATGTTTGGGATGGCAGTGACTTCACAGCACCGATGTAAACCATGTGACTTGTGTATTTGTTTATTGTACAGATTCCCAACTTCCTTAGTCAGTCAAACCTCTATTATCTTAAAGTTCCCTTATTTTTTATGCAATGCAAAACCTTTTACTGAATATAGTAAATATTTTCACATTTTCAGTATTCGCCTTTTGAAAATTACTAAAAGAACAACTTTGCTTATTAGATAAGGACAGGACGTGACGTGAGGCCAAGTATGGTGACCCATACTCGGAAATTGTGCTCTGCATTTAACCCATCCAAGTGCGCACACACACAGTAGTGAACACACACACACCGTGAACACACACCCGGAGCAGTGGGCAGCCATTGCTGCGGCGCCCGGGGAGCAGTTGGGGGTTTGGTGCCTTGCTCAAGGGTCTCACCTCAGTCGTAGTATTGAGGGGTGGAGAGAGTGCTGGTAATTCACAATCTCCACCTACAATCCCTGCCGGACCTGAGACTCGAACCTGCAACCTTTGGGTTACAAGTCCGACTCTCCAACCA
>JAZGTJ010008806.1:0-20410 GCA_036877575.1 Botia almorhae | reverse complement strand
GAGGTTCTGTTTGTGTGTGTATAGCTCTTGTGGGAGGATCTTTCGTTGTTTGCTCACCTTCATAAACCATGAACAAGTTTATCTTCAGAGGAACCTGAAAAGACATGCTAAATTTAGCACAATGTTAATACTGTAACTGTTAGGAGACTTGTTTCTCAGCTATTAAATCTTTTCATGAGCTAATAAGCTTTTTGCTCTGTGAGTTGCTACTCATAGTTTTGTAATTGTGTTCTCAGGTCATCATTATTCAAGCACACAAATTAAAATCAAAAGTGCCTGTGAGAGTTTGTGCAGATTAAAGTGTGGAACGCGAAATTAAGATATTAAACTTCTGCCTTTTGAAGGCATTGGTAGATTTGTTTTTTGGTCCAGAATGAGAGCAAAGACTTAAACAGTTGTTAAATGTAGTAAACTGATTATTTTACTTTTTGGAAAAGTTTGTAAAAATGCAGATCACTTTCAAAAGGTTGAAAACCAGGTTGAGATTGATCATCCAGATGTGCTTTGTTCTGATGTATTGAACACAGGAGATGTTTATTGACACTCTGTACTTTATGCTAATGGATGTTCCAGCTGATTGGTTGTTTGGGGTCATCTCTCTTGGCAGAATGCCCCAGCCTTCCCATTTATGGTGTTGTTTGCAATTAGTTCAAATAATAATGTCTGTGTGTTCAAAAGAAATCAAATTTAAAGACGACTGGATATGACAGGAAATGCTGATTGTTGTGTTAACATCCAATCGATCATAATTAATCTCGTCTCTGCATGGATCGCACCATTTTATACAGACTGATTGTTGCATCCAATTATCAAATTCAACAATTTCCAGACTGAAAAACTCATTAAGCTATTTTCAGTGCCACAGCGTACACAGCCCTCCCCCAGAGGAGAACATTGTGAAACTGTCCTCAACAAAATATTGGACAAATAACCCCTCTTGCTATCTTTCCGAGCCCAGATGTTGACTTCAGGAAGGAAGTGAGATACCAAAGCCCCAGGAAAGCACCGATCAAAGGCAAAGTCCCCAGCAGATTATTGCTTTTTGAATAGCAGCGATCAAACCAACTGCTATGTCCAGAGGATTTCCTCCCTATCTCAGGAGCGCTAATGCCTTCTGAACATGTAGATACTTCCAGCAAAGCTGCATGTTCTTTCATAAGAGAGCTGGAGGAGAAGAAATGACAGACAGATTGTGGGATCAGATCTGTAGCTCGGCACACAGCAGTGAATCAGTTCTGCTCTGTTCGGGGAGACCGGTGGGCTGTCTCTGTGCATCAGCAGTTAGGCCATAATCAACCAGTGACGGAGAGATGGGCATGATGTCTGGTGTATATGAGGTCTGTTCACCCCATTTTACTGATACACTTTTCCTACTGTGCTTTGATTGCACCTGATTGTTTCTGATTGGGTGCTGCTTCTCTTACCCACAGTTCCACTCAACATAGTCTCATGTAGTTCACTCTGCTTGATTAGACAGGAACAAGCATCTGGCAGTCATGTTAAGAGGTCGTCAGTCTGCCTAGAAACAAAGATGTTTACAAGGTAAATAAATGCTGTTAAGGAAGAACTAATTGCTGGTATACGTGGCTTCACATTTTTTAAACAGACAGTCAAAGCTTTGTTTGAGGCACTTGGTAAACTTGATATTCGTGAGCAGAACTGGATGTTTTGTTAAATCATCAGCAACAAACATACTGTGTAGGACAAGCTTTCCTGTAGCTTAGTGGTTAGAGCATGGCGTTACCAACGCCAAGATCATGGGTTCGATCCCAGGAAATGCACATACTCAATGTATAGTGATCAATGTGTAGTATAATGCAATGTAAGTCGCTTTGGATAAAAGCGTCTGCCAAATGCCTAAATGTAAATGATTGCAAAGTGTAGAAACATCATTCCCAGAATCTGCTGTACAGTACAACTGGCGTGCTGTTAAAACTGTTGATGTAAAATGTTAATTATTTAACAAAAATGACCCAACAAATACTCATGAATAGGCCTCATTCAGTGTGCAAAAGCTTTGTGACTGCAGAAGCAGACCTCATGTAAAGTTCCACAGGAGGATCCTCTGAGGGTTTGGCACCTTATAAAAGAGATGAAAAGATGAGAGCAGGAATTCAGAAGAATCTCTGAAATGTCTTATAATCTTTTCAGCAGGTACATCCACTGCGTGGAGTAAGATTCTCACATAGGCTGATAAGATTTCAGTCAGATTTAGCTTCACTTCTGTGTCGTGACCTGGGACATGTTAATGCATTTCTGTTCATTACGCCACTGGCTCAGATATGCATGAGCACCTGTTGTTTTATGGATGGACTACAGTATGGAATTACAGTACACTTATATTGTAATGCAATAGTTATTTTTATATTACGTACAGCTAAAGAAAGTGTGTCATGCTTGTTAACATGAATTTTACTGTAATGTGTTGTGGTTTGTTGTCAGAGTGTTGCTATGTGGTTGCTAAGGTGATCTGGATGGTTGCTTAATTTGTAATTGTATTATTCACCAGGCAAAAATCCTACGTTCATTGACTTAAAAAAGAAAAAGTAATAAAAAAAGACCTCTCTTCAATGTTGTTATTCATGCCCATAGCGCAAACAGTGTGAATTAAGTTGAATATTTATCACACTGTATGTGGAATAGTAACAGCGAGGCTAACCTAGCTGTACACGGTGGGAATTTGAGCTATCACATACACACACATAGAAGAGGCACCCAAATGTCAGGGGTTAGTCAAGGATTGTGTATGTTTACACTGTCATGTCTCATATGCAATGGAATTCTCCTTATCTGAGCCCTCAATGGCATGTGTCTTCTGAACACCTCCTCTATCTAAACACCTTCATACCTTCTTCCCTGTCGCAAAGAAAGCTGCCTCTGTTTTCCAGAGCAACCCATGAACCCAACCCAGTGCCAGTTACTATTGTCATATCATACAGCACATTTCTTACCCACCCACCTCCTTCATGACTGTTCTGCAGCTGCAGATGAGATTATCTCACAAGGGTTCAGCAGATGTAGATGTACAATAAGCTCTAAAATTTACAGTGAAAAAGGCCTAAAAGAAAAAGTTAACTATGAGAAAATATATGTATTGATTAAAATAATTTTAGTGCAAAAAGTCACTAAATATCAAACCAAATGATGTCTGTAAACATGACATTACAGATTTGATATTACAGACCAATGTTCACTTGCTGGTTTAGGGGGAGTTTAGTACATTGAAAAGGTCACAGTAAGTTCACACAGGTGTGCAGGCAGAGAAAGCACAGGTTCATCACCAATAACTGTGAACATTTGTGCTCCATTTTTCACAGTATTACAGTCTACATGTAATTTTAGTTTACAATGTTGCCATATTGAAATTCTTGCATTACAAATATTTGCATTATTTTGGGGGGTTATTTTTAATGCTTTAGGATGCTTGAAGGGCTTAAACTTCAAGAACTGCTAGAGTTTGATCACAGCTGAAATGTGTAAGAGTTCATGTAGGACTATAGCATGAACCGAATGCTAATTCCATTCCTCATGTCTGCGTGTCCCGCATGGTGCCATGCATTCAAAATAACCAATTTAATAACAAACACATTGATCTAAGAGCTTTTTCTTAAAACTGAAAGAATAATGAGACACAAAAATCAAGTTAATAGAAGTGAGTTTGTAGAGAGTATAGGACCCTTTTAATTCCTCATGAAAATGCTGCGGAAGGTCATTCCGAACATGAAGCGACAGAAACAGATTTCCTGTCACCCTCCAGCCATGCCGCAAACTCCTCTAAAGGTGCCGTCTCCGTGGAAACCGCTCTTGTTCCCATTCTAGAAATGGTTAAATAATGTGCTTGTAAATGGGGCCTAATTGGCGATTTAATAACCCGCGATTGTGTAGTTGCATCATGTGACCGAGCCGCTTCTTTTAAATATTTAATCACTCGAGCTGCGTCTGTCTCATGCGCTCGGCTCTGATCTGCACACGCTTGCAAACTCCATGTGAACACATCTTGATTTGCAGACGCCAGAACCTCATGAAATAATAATGCAACATGACATGAGTAAGAGGGAGTTTTGGACTGTATATTCAACACCATCTCGTGGTAACTCAGCTACCAGTTCACTAAAATGTAAAACAGTTCTAATTCATATGAAATCATGAATCTCATTTGTACATTTTCGCACGTATCTGCGCTGGTACCCGAGCGTTGGTTTGGTTTAAGGGTGGGGTTGGGGGCACCTTCATTTTTGCTGTTTTCTAATAATTGTATGTTTTGTATGATTCACGTTGTACAAATTCAGTAGTAATGTTGTCGTGTGAGATGTGTGTTCATGTGTGATATTCAGTGTGTGATATTGTTTTTATACAATAACAGCTTGAGCAGTTTAAATGTCTGCCGTGACGTCCACTGAAGAAATCTGTAACTTTGTTGTAGTATCAGTTCAGCAGTTACTGTGGTGGTGTGATGCAAAACCAACCGTATAATGATCCACGTAATCCTAGTGCTGTTCTAAAACTAACATCACTCTTGAAACACTTCTCATCCAATCAGATTTGAGCATCAGAACCGATCATTGTCTAAGACAGGGAATACACGTTTCTCTTTTGTTTGTGTGTTGGCTATTGGAAAACCATCTTCATATCAGTTTTTACAGGAACATGTAACCATAACTGGATTTGAGCATAAGCAACTGTTCATGTGCCAAATACTTATGTGATGTTATATTACTTTGTACTCAGAATACACTTCTAACTTAAATAAGTATAATTAAATAATAAATAACAAACACACGGATCGCATTCCAAGTCTATTTGTCTGTCTCTGTCGTTCTTTATGACAACTTGCCCAGACTGCCTGTCTCTCCATATCTCACTTTCTCTATCTCATGTCGGCGCTCCCGGTCAGCTTTCTTCTCCCCTGCACTCAGTGTGTGTGTGAAGATCATTATGAAGCGAATCCTCTAATCAGTCTCCATCACTCACTGGCAAACAGAGCTGCACTCTGTCAAACGGCACCTTCTCATCAGGGCTCGCCGCACTATAGCTGCCTCACGTCAACTCCAGCCATTTTCTAATCCATCACTGGATGTCATGTTTCAAATCGTCTCTCTGATCCCGTCCTTGGGATCCTACAGGTTTCCTTGCCATCGAGTTAGGATTTACGCGGGTCATTTTAATCATACATGGGCCACATTTCATGAGAATTTAATTCTTTGTGGCTTCCTGGGTCAAAAAAGTCATTTTTTTTCTCCATGACCTGAGTTTCAAAAGCTCGTGGAGTCAGGGGCCAGGAAATGTCTCTTTTCATGGGGTGGCCCGCGTGGGGCACAGACTCGTTTTAGAGTGATGTGAAAATGGGACAACAAAACTCTATTGTGAATGTTGTTCCATGTGTTGATTAGTTGTGTTTAAAGCCGTTACTCTATAATAATGCTATATAACCGTTACTCTGTAAACACATACCTGCACCCTCATTACATCAGTATTATTGCGTTTCTAAAGAACTGCATCCATGCTGGAAGAATTGTCATCATTTTTGTTGCTGTGTTTTGTTGCTTGTTGCAGTGCCCATCAGTGCCCGTCAGCTGTTCTTAATTCACTGTAAATCACAGCTTCTTGGGGCTTATTGATTTTATTAATAAGATGACATGAGATAATATAATTGTTTTTATTTTATGTAATTTTATAAATTTATATTTAATAACAATTTTTGCTTTTAAACCATTTCAATCCACTCCGCAAACTCCGGATCATAAGTGTCATTATTGGTCACACTGTATGTTTGTTGGTGAGGACAAAACAATTAGAAAGATTGTTGTTTATTTTATGGCATTCAGTATCCATCCATGCACTCTTTGCTTTGCCGTCATCAGATTACTGGTGCAGGGCCACTATTGGTTAATTCCAGAATGGAGGGGGCGGGTGTTTTGGTTTAACATACCTAACTTCACGACACTTACGGTCTCATCTCAGTGAGCAGAATCAAGCTTAGATTTTGGTGTTCAGCTTTATGAAAGCACCATATATTTGACTGGCATATATTTCACTGGTATCACAATTAAAACTGTGGAGAAGATTTGATCTGGGAGTCTAAAGCCAGAGGAAAAGCTAGAGATGGTTTAAAAAGTTTGGCAAAGCTTTTAACCTTGCCCATGGAACATTAAAGTGCATTGTAACAAATAGGCACAAACCAGACACCTCCAAGATCAGACTTTCCCTTTAAATTAATCAACCAGACAAGTGGAGCAGTTGTGAAAGAAACAACCGAGAGTCACTATAGTACTGACAGAGTTTCAAAGCATTCTGGCTGAAATAAAACTGCCTAGGCATCAACAATTTATTCGCCTTTTGGCCTTTGAACCTAATGTTTTCTCCTCCAGATATTCTCAATCTAAAGTCGTCCAGAAGTCTGAAAATGTTTGGAAGGAAATGTTGTGGTCTGATGACACATTAGTAACATCATCAGTAGCTTCAATACCATCATGCACCTGGACAGCATTTCAGCAAAAAGACCTTAAAACTCGTTGTCATCTAGTGTGACATGATCAGAGCTGTAGACAGGCTGTTGCTGATCTACAGATCTGCATTTAGGGTGATTTTGTAGCAAGAAATGAAGCTGAAATGACTAAAGAGCGTTCAGTATTCTGGAATGGCCAGGCCAGACAATCCCAATGTTGAATGAGCTGAAAATTAAAGTCCAATGACTCTATCCAACTAATCTGCTAGAGCTGGAACACATTTGCATAGAGAAATGAGCCAAAATGTAAATGTGCAATACTTATGCAGAAATGAAGTAAATGTGTGTGTACGTATATATGTATTTAGGTGTATGTGTGTATGCATATATATTTTATATAGTGTAGATTTTTCTTTTGTTTTTCACTTAGAGCTGTAATCCATAACTTTTGTCTCTGAATCAGGCTACTGTACTTGCTCATTAAGTGCATTTTGTTTTTACAGGCGTGTGCAGTAGTGGAAAACCAGCATTGGTTGGTGGTGGTGCCTTATTTGGCAGCTTGGCCCTTTCAGACGTTGTTGTTGCCACAGCGACATGTTCTGTGTCTTCCTGACCTCACCGTTCAAGAGAGAGTCAGTAAGACTCTTCTGCTTGTTCACATTGTGTCTGTCTTTACAAATTGTGATTTTAAAAATGAATTTATGCAATTTTTGTGGGTGTCCTGTATCCTGCACCACAGCAATGAAAAATTCAGTTTTCAAAGTTAACAGTTTTGGATATTTCATTTTTTTTTACAATGAATAAAACATTCAGAAACGTCTGCATTTTTAATAAATACATGAACAAATATTTCAAATTAAATATAAAAATGTGTTAATTGATTATTAATGACACACAAATTAATAATGTAACATTTGACAGCTGACTTAGTGTGACTGCACATTACATTAATAATGTGGTTCAGCAATTTCTCTTACGTTTCAAACGTGAGTTGGTTACTTAGCCAGAAGTATTTGAAACACACACACACACACACACACACACACACACAGACAGACAGACATCTAGCAAACGTTCACAAAGTTGTTTATTTGGGTGTTGATTTCAAATGAAAAAGGAAACATACAGTATTACATATTCACTATTGAACAGCCAATAGAAACTGTCATTACTTCTGCGCTCACATCATCATCAACGAAACATTCTCATGTCATTCCAAAACCTTTGTCTTCTGTAAAACACTAACAGATCTTGCAGAACATCTAGCTGCTTGTCCACAAATGATGTGACGTATTCCAAATCTTCTGAAGTCATACAGCAGCATTGTGTAGATGCCCAATCCAGCTCCTGGAGGGCCAGTGTCCAGCAGATTTATCTCCAACCCTAATCAAACACACATGAACCAGCTGATCAAGATCTTATTAGGTATATTAGACACTTGCAGGGAGGCGTGTTGAGAGGAGCTAAACTCTGCAGGACACCGGCCCTCCAGGAGCAGGATTGGGAAACTTGTGCTCTAGCCTTTAAATTACTGGCTTTTGGTACAGCTTTCAGATTTAATTTGCATCCAATCAAAAATATGGCACATACAGATGGGTTTGACACCAGTTATGACAAAAGACACACAAAAGTTTATGGGTGCCACATTTTAATGTCTGTCATTACCATCAAAATAATACTAGGTTTGGAACCACATGGAAGTGACTAGCTCGTTTTATGGCATCATTCCTTAAGGGTTGCCATCCCTTATTTTACAAGAAAGTAAAAGCTAGATTTTATTAACACAGAAATAGTGACAGATATTAAAGTTTTGACAATTTACATTCTTCACAAGCTTTTGGCCATAACTTTTTTAATCCGAACTGAATTGTGAACCTGAGGTTGTTTTCCTCACAGTTAAATGTGTTTATACACTATAAACTTTGTCAGTCAAAGAGCCACAAGGGAGAGCTCACATTTATAAACCATCAAACACATCGCGCCTATCTAGTCTTTAAGTCTGCGGTGACAAACTGTCTTCCTAAAGCCCACGTCTCCTCATCTCATCACCCTGTTCCTGCACCACACAGACACACTCATACACACTCCTCACTTGTTAAAGTTGACCTGTCAGTGCCACACGAGGTAGAAGCTGTGACAACAGATAAATATTCCGCTGGATATGCGACTCGCTGACTTAGGTTCTGACAGTCTTAATCCACTATGTAAATAAATGTCAGAAAAATTACTGAGCAGGTCAGCCGCCGTCAGACAGAGCGGCAGAGAATCACGGTAGATCACAAGTCTGCTTTCAGCCCACCAATTATAGAGGCCGTCACCCAGTCGACACGCTGACAGCTCTGATACTCGCAAGGTTTTGTTTGTTTTCATGATGAAGTGCTGTTGCAGATTCTTGCCTGAATAGTTGACGACAACATGTTGATGTTATTGTGGAATCTCTCTGTCTATGGACAGATATAATAGATAGAATTAAATCGAAGTAATTCTAGAAAATCAAGCTTTTAGATTGTTCTGTAATTAAACAGCAATATTTAAGTTGGTGTTAACAATAAAAAATCAAAAGTAATAATCTAATCAAAAGAATAATTACCCAAGATTAATTACTACCAAGACACTCATACATGTTTTAAACCAGTGCACAGTAGGGTTACTTTAGGATTCAATTGCTGTGGGGTTTGAACCTGATGTTAATCCACAAAGCCACGCCCACCACATCAGTTGCTTTCTTTTGGTCATAGATCATTCATAATTCATTTCAAACCCTCTAATGCTTTTCATTATTTGCACCGAGAACGATTCCTTTCTCATTATGATTTATGCACATAATAATACACAAATCATGCAGATGTAGAGTATGTGTGATGCAGGTGAAAGTCATCAGCTCTTGTTTAACATGGAGTTTGGGAAATTGTTTGGCGTTTTCTCTAAGCTGTGACGCTCTCTCATTGTTCCACTTGAAGAGATTGCCTAAGGATCAGAGACTTTCATTCTAGCGTGTAATCTATTTTATCGGCTGACAAACCAAACATTTCCCTCAGTATGTGCAGGAGCTTTCAGTCTTTGACCAAAACAGTCTTGTTTTCAGACAACTTTCTTTGCATGCACCAAAACTGTTATTACTGGTGTTTCATCTGGCCTATCTGAACCTGTCTGTCTGTCTGTCTGTCTGCTGCACACAGAGTAGCTGCGTCCCTGTTTCATGACATGGTGGATGTCGAGTCATTGAGTTGTTCCCATTTTTCCGCTTGAGGTCCTGGAGTTTGCACTTGTTTGCACTCTCACTCATGCTGCATTGACTTTGTAGAATAAATGTATTTCTCCCACTCAGAACTATATGTTTGATTCAGATAACATGACTGTCTGTGATGTATACATGTATATGTGATATGTTTACTACACCGTGTCTTGTATTTACTTGTTTTTGTTGTAATTTATGTTTGGATTGTGCAGCACTTTGAGTCCTGGAAAAAATGCCATATAAATTAAACGTATTACTACTATTAATATTAGTTAGCTGTTAATATATTAGTTAATATTTTTAAATGTTGCATTTTTAATTTGTAATATGTTATTAATAATAATCATAATATACAACTTCTCCTGGTCTGAGCCCTTGCTAAACCGAGAGGTTTTTCTGTGTGAGGTTTGCATGTGTCAGTGTAGGTTTCCTTCCACAGTTCAAAGACATGCAGGTGAGTTGAATGTGTATGAAACTGTGGTCATGATCAATTCTGTGGTCATTACTAAACACTTGAACACATGAATAACACATGAATATAGCCATGGAAGCTGGAATAGCATAAGGAAAATAAATATAAATGAAAAAACTTCAAATAACATTGTTCATTAGTGTCAATCTAGGCTTTTTATAATGGACGAGCTATTATAAATATTAATGTGCTTTGACAGAAGTGCACACAGTACAGTACACTAGCCTCAAAAAGTATTTGGACACTTAAGCTACACTTATGCTAACTGTATGCATGTAATTGTAATATGTTACTGTATTAAACTTAGTGGCATTGTTTGAGAAATACAGTATAAGCTGACTTTTAAAAATATTTCATGAAGCAAAGTTTGGTACCGTAGGTCTGAGATAACACATACATGGGTCTCAGTGAAGTCCTATAGAAGCATGTGTGACTGGTCTCGTCCAGTCAGATTTAAAGACTGAAAGTTACTGTTTTTTAAAACAAAATATCAAAACAATCCAATAACACGCTGACATTTCTGAGTGTAACTAAAGAAAAGCCACCACTGTATCTGCTATTGTAGCTCAGTTATTGAGATTGTAGAACAATCATTTATTCATATTGTATTATGACTGTAACCTTGGAGTTCAACCCTTGAGGTTTGAACCTACAACCTATTGTAGCCAATCCAGACATGTCCACACACCATAAACGCGCATCTACTGGAAAGAAACATTATTGGTATAAACATTTGTCACTGTTCCACTTTGTAAGTTTCTTTACATGTCTTACACAGGAGCTGTGTGGCTGATGTTTGGCTCAGGTGTTCCTCTACCAAAGTTTATTAAATCCCAGCACTTGTTTTACTGTCATTGCTTTTAAATTACCAAGGCAGCTGTTGTTTTGCTGGGAAAACAAGCTTGTATTCACCAGCATGTCTTGAAATCATAAATCACTCTTGAAGGACAAATGTGATTTAGTGACTGGTGGGGTCAAACGTTGGCTTCTCTCTGAAACGATGCATTTTGTCATTTTATTTAGCAAGGGGGATGCAAAACCATTCATCTTAGTTTCACTCGCTCTGTGTGTGATTCTAGTTTTGTTGGCTGCAAAACAAAATGAATGCACCTTCTGGCCATGAAAGCTCCCCGGGTGAAGTGTGTGGTGCCCGTAATGAAACCCGGCTGGCTTAAACCCAGACAATATAGGAGGAAAATTGAAGTCAGTTCTGCCTGGTTTCATGTTTTTTTTTCACTTTCTCTCTCTCTGCCCGCAGGTCTGGCGTCCATAATGAAAAGACTCCTGATGAATATGACAACCTGTTTGAGGTCTCCTTTCACCCATTCAATGGGGTGGCATGGTAAGAGAACGCATCTAATATTGCCATCATAAAAGGAGGAGGAGTTTTTTCAAACGGAAGGTTCTTGTTTCCATGGAGAGCAATGAAAAACTCTGCTCAGTTAGTCACTGGATTGCCTCCAGTTCAGTGTTGCATATGTCATCTGTGCCATACGGTTCGAGAAGGGATGGAAAAAATGATGTGGATGTGAGCACAAGCTGTGGGGGTTTTTAGGTAAACTGACTGTAGATCAGCTCTCTGATGGCTCTTTACTCACTACTGAGATATGCTTTAAATTTATTTGCCTTGATAATGGGAACTGCAGACATGCATCATCAGGGGCTACTGAATTATTCATGAGCAGCATTTCTCACTGGTCGATTATTCTTGTGTGCTTTTCTAAAAGAGCTGCTATGAATGTAAACTCACATTTAGGGTGTAGCTGACCCGCACTAATCTGTACTTAAACGGATGGATGGGTGTACGTACATCCAAAACAAGTCATTCATGTTGAGTAACATTTGTTTCAGTGAGAAATTATTTTTTATATTGCTCCTCTGACAACAATAAAATAGAAAGAATAAAAGAAAAAATAATACATACATATATACCATGATGCTTAATGCTATATACTGAACCTAGCATACTTCAAATATAAACATATCATTTCACACTTGGATATGTCCAAAATAAATCATGACACTGCTGTAGTACATGTCAGAAAATATACAATAAAAAAACAGAAATGGCACACTGTGGCCCATAGTACAATCATCTACCTATATATTGTTATAGTATATCAGCATATATAACTGTAATTCCTAAATATATGTTAAGTCTATAATATATCATGATGTTTGTGTGACTATAATGCAGTTCCCATCATGCCTCACATTCACTCTCTAACGGAGAGGTGGTGGTGAAGGATCACTTCATACTGACAGTAGAAATGAGAGCAGAGAATGATTGACACCTTGCGCTGTGTCCAAGCCCCCGCGTGCCCTTTTCAGCACTGAGGCTGAGGCTGAGGGAGGACACAGCACGGTGACTGATTTCATCTAAAATCTTGTTATGGCTTCAGTAGACCAGCCGCTGCACATCTAGATGATTCTCATAGTCCACCAATGGCAGCTTTAGTGTCAGGCCACAAATCTGACACCTGTCACCTGTAAACCTGCAATTTCTGACATTGGAATGCACTGTACAGAGCTGAGCATTACCCAGCATGCCTTGCCTTGCATCGACTTTACAACCAAATCTGCATACTTGCCTGCTACACAGTATGCAAAAACGATGCCTGCTAAATTTAAGTGTGCAGGGACGCACCAGACTGACCTCTTGCGCACGTGTGTAATTTGCGTACATATATGTATATATATTTATATACTTAATATATATGGGGAGTTTTGTGTCAATATAGGGCACTTTTAATAGTTTAGTATATGGACATTGGATATATGTACACCCATTAAATTTGCGCATGGGTAGCTTGCGCTCATCTGATTCTTTGGAGCCCGTCTCCCGCTTCTCCTCCCCCAAATCAAGCAGCAAACCCCACGCGTGCAGCCTCCGCTCTGCCTCTGCAGAAGCGGGACCCGACCCGCGAGGTCTGAATTAAAGAGCGAGGCGGGAGCGGAGCATCGTTAGGGGAAGCGGTTCAGACGCGCTGCCGATCGCGCATGCTCCGCTCTCATACAAAGCACACACATAACGCGTCACCCGCCGCGGTATCGCTTGGGCAGCCGGCACACACTTCTTAAAACTCTCTTTGTTTGCTTTCTTTGTTTCTAACTGCTTCCTAGCGCTCATATCTTCTTTGTTTTATCCCTTGACGCTTAGACCTGACTAACGAGCACGCATACAGCCTTACTAAAGACAAGAAGCTGATGACGTATTTTCCAGGCGCCTTTTAAAGGCTTTGTGGCGCGCAATGCTACGTCACATGACTTTGACCTGCCTATAAATGGCCTGACTTTACACGTGTTCAGACTCGGGCGCGCCTGAAGCGCGTTCCCCATAGCGTCCAGTCTGACATAGCATTGTTTCCTCAAAAGGGAACCAGTACGTTAAATAACTTGGACGTCCAAATACTTAGTATTCACAAAGTCAATATCAGGGTGATCCACTGCATTTGCTGAGATTCTTAAGTGGGTAACCAGTGGACACTTTGCTATCCCATAAGGCAACAGGCACTGATGAGCCATCATTAAGAACATTGATCAAAATAAGAGTAGAGAGCAGTGTGGTGTGTGACTGTGTGTTTGTGTGTAACATTTAAAGTTGTGGTAATAATGTACTTGTTTAAAGCTGCAATATGGCTTTATAACAATATACTATTTATGTGCAATATAACTTCTGCTCCCTTATTGCAATCTATGTTTGAAACATTTAATTACATCTATTTACTTAATAACTGATTTTTTTAACAATAGAAAGTTACGCATTGCAGTTTTATTGTCACTTTAGTAAATTGTCATAATCTGTAGCATGTCCAGATATATATTTGCACCAAAAAAACAAAAGGCCTACATCAACTCTTATAAAAACTGCATACTGCAGTGCATATGCTGGACGTATGGATATCTGGACACAGCGCAGTCAGCATCTGTCTTTGTTATAAACCTGCAGGGTGGCTTAAAGTGCATTTTCTCTCTTGCTCATCCATTTTTTAACACTCACTAAATGCCCACAATGTTCATTATTTTCCAATGATACAACCACTTGCACTCCTGCTGAACTGATTACATCACTGATGCGCCCGGCTGTTGTTTTACCCAGCATGCATCAGCAGCCAGAGCATCCATCATGTAAATGATGCGTTCGCTTCATTCGCCTCGCGTTTGCCAGGCAGACGAGTGTTCGCACGCTCCCAACGTCTCGCTGTTACAATTAGCCATGTGTATATTTAAAAGAAAAGGAGATCACAAGGAGCTGCTCAAATCAGTGTTAACAGTCTGAGAGCTCACACAGAAGAGTGTGTTAGAATCCATCCTCTTAAGGTGCTGATTGATGATGCTTTGCAGTGCAGGAAATATGAACTCTTTTGGGATCATTTAAGATGCTTTTACACTTTAAATTAAAGGAGTTCTTTAGAATGTTGTTTAGTGTAAGTAGCATGGAACGCTCGGGTAATGTTTAAAGGTAGGGTAGCTGATTTCGGAAAGGCTAGAATTAGCAAGCTAGCTTTGAAATGTATGCGGTGCGCAGAGGTATGCAAATACATAGTTTAGACCGCAAGCAGGGCATCCTATACTTGCATTACATCCTAATAGTGTAGTCAAAAAAGCATTTAAATAACTGCATAGTAGTGCAGGTCCACAACCAGAAATGTGTGTAGACCTCATGATCAAATTTCAGTCTATCATGTTTGGTACCTTAAACACTCAGATTAGTTGTCTGGCAGACAAGTGAAATCAGAAATCATGTCAGGATGCATCCAGTCATGTGGATTAGAGCTTGTTAGTTCAAGAAAATGCAATAGTCGTTTTTCTGTGCAATATGCATTGAACAGTCAAGATCTTATACTGCATTAAAGAACCACCACTGAAACAGAAAGGGCTCTTATAATTGATATCTAAGAAACCATTTAGACTGGAGTTTACCGTCAGTGAGGTCTGTGGGCATGATGTCTGAAGCATTATATACTGTATAATGAATGTGCCTGGATCAACAAACTTGGATGGTCTGTCATTGTTGCAAAAACCAAAAACAAGTGATTCTTTAAATCAATATGTTATAGCTAAACTCACAAGCAGACATGTTTCTGAGTAGCCTTTTAAAGGCATGTAGGTCAGCTTTTATTTGTGTGTTTATTTACATAAATTATTTTAAACTGTATAAAAATGTACGTTATCAAAGATACAACAATGATGTTGGTGTATGTTTGTTAATTAAAACATGCAAAGTTTTTAAAAAAGGCCAAGTTGTTTTATAAAACTATTTTAATATTATTTTTTATAACATTTTTTTTTAAATCAAAGTCTTTGTCTTCCCAAGAATCTTAAAGAAATGAATAAAGTAAGGTCTGTAGACTAAAATGCTTAAACTACAACAATTTTCATTTAGGTTTATTAAAGTCATCTCTACTGTTTGAAACTAGCTGTAATTAAACCCAGCTTAAATCCTATTTTCAAAGAAAAATTCAGCTGTTTTATAAAGTTAGTCTGTTGTAAGCTAACACATTTACATTCCAGGCTCTTAACACTACACATACACTTTGTAGCCTTATTTTGCTTTTCAATTTTATACAAAATGCCAGACAGTGAATGATAGACAGTGACTAGAAGTTCATATTGTGAAGCGTTTTGTATTGAGTCAATTTATATTGAAATGACTGGGTGAGACCATTGCCTTTATCTAGTGAACAGAAGGAAAAACAGCCCTTTACTCTTTCATGCACGTCTGCGCAGGTTTTCCTTCATTCGGGCCATTGTGGGCCGTCTTTGTGAATTTATTGAAAAGCATATGGATATCGTTTATCTGAACAGATAAACCATGAAGATGGTTAAGACTAAATTCATCCAGACGTTCCCTAATGTAGGTATTACATCAAAACAAGATCCTTCTTGTGCTGTTTATTATTTTATAAAAAAATATTGTTAACCTTTTCTGTTAAAAAACAGACAGAGATTCAAATAGTCTATTCAAAATCTGAGTGTGACTGAGTGAGAGCTTTATGGCTGTTATTAGCAGTGTTTAAAAATTAGCAGCCAATTTTTAGTATTAGGTATTTGAACAAACCTATGAGTATTTTACTTTGGCACCTCAAAATGCTCATTGTTATTACTTCGTGATCTTTTATTATTATTTGGTAGATGATGAAGCATGGAGACGACCTCTCAGAAGACCATAGCAACCACATAGCTATGACCTGGTAACCACCCAGACACCCCTGCCACCACTTTGCAACACCTTGGCAACCAGTCAACAAACTGTAGCACATGCCTGGCAACAACAACCAGCCAAACAGCTTAGCAACCACGTAGCAATGACCTGGCGATCACCCAAACACTCTTGCAACCACTTAGCAACACCTTGGCAACCACCCAGCAAGCTGTAGCACCTGCCTAGCAACAACCAGCCAGAGCACTTTAGCACCATGACATGGGTTAAATTCCACCATTCTTAGCTCTTCATGTTTTTGTAATAAGGCAGAGTGAGGAATGTTTAAGGCCCTTCGACAGAGTTGTCAGGGGATATATAAGTGGAAAAATGGGCTAACGATGGCTGTGACGCTGGATTTGGGCTGTTGGCCTGCCTTTCTGTTGGCCAGAGGTACGCAGCGCTGGGGCAGAACGCTGTATGGCTGTCGCATCCAATATCAACACGTGAAAACTGCCGTCTCTCACAGCCAATACATCTAGCTGCAGAAACCTTAGTCAGCACCGCCTGTGGCCCAGAGAGTGTTATAAAATCAGATTTATAACCAAATGAATAAACCCAGCCAGTTTTAAATGACTCAGTCATGTATCATACAGTAGTCACCTTAGCTTGTTATATATGAGAGCGGAATTATGAGCATAGAAAATTATGAATTTCTTGGTGAGTTGAATCGTTTGTGCCACGCTTTGTTGTTTTTGTTTACAGTGCTCCAGCGTCTTTTAATCTTTTATATTGCACTTTTGCGTGATGGTACATATTTTAAATATGTCTCCGAACGCCACTTTGTGCAACACTTATTAAATGCCACAATCATTTGAGAAGCTTAAACGAGATTTATAAACCCCAATCAGACATTAAATATAAATGAATATTGTTTGTTCAAGTATTTATGAACATTAATGCATATTTGTCACTATTTATCATGTGGATAACTGGTCTTAATAGAGCCTTAATGTATTGCAAATGATTCCTAAATGTTGTGCAGAATTGCTCCCAAAATATTATGTTCTCTGTACATAATACACCAGGCAGCTGTTTTACACTGGCTTCAGACGTGACTCTCAGAATCTTTAGTCCCAACTACACTGGTAACTCTTCACAATAATGTTCCATTCAATTACATCAGTTAATGCATTAGCTAATGTGAACAAACAATGCAGAATAGATTTTTACATTGTGTATTAATCTTTTTAGTTAGGAATAATGTACAGCCAGCTGTTTTTACCACAGAATAAACACTATAACAGGGTCATTAAAACTCTGAAGCAAAGCGGAAAAACCCTGTTTAGTATTATTTGTTGTTAGTTCATTTTAGTTACAGTAACTAATATTAACTTATGGAACCTCATTGTAAAGTGTTACTAAAGTATTTGATGTATAATACTTTAGCAGTACTAAATCAAAGCAGCTAGTTCTGTCGCTGGATGCTGATTGGTCTGCACATTTTACATGTCAGGGACAATGTATTCTACATGAACAGCAGTGCTGGATAAATTCACATCATGACAACTCTCGGAATAGATTTGAGCATGTTAATAGTTGTGACAAGTAAATGTATGCGGACTAGATCTGCTTACACTGCTGTTACTGCTGCTGCTGCCAAACACAACACAGACGTGCTGTGGCAAGTATGTAAGACGTGTCGCTGCACAAAGTATATAATCTCTCCTGTTTGCAGATCTAAGCAGGTGGAGGGTTGTTCTAAGCTGTGGGTGGTGGAGGGTGTTCAACAAATCTCTGATAGCACGCAGCACAGAGGGCACCTTATAGCAAACACATAGCAAGACTTTTTAAATGTCTGCCGTTGAAGAAGCTTGCAAACTCATTGGCTGCAGATTACATGGAAGGACCAATCAGCTTGTGCTTGTACTGTAGATATGCAAACGAATTGGCCGGCAGTTTACATGACCAGGATCAGTCTGTTTCATTTAAACTATAACTATTTCTTGAATTTCTTTTTATTTTATTCAGTCCGGAACTTCTGCCTGTCTGTCACCATCAATGTCTGAAACGTAAAACTGCAAGTTACTTGCTGAATTACTTGCTAAACTAAACTCAAGTTTAAATTGTACAAAATGCCCCACAATCCTCAGCATACAGACACAATACAGTAGTCAGGTCTTCATGTTTACACACGTGACATAACCTTACAGACAAACTGACATTTCTCATGAAATTGAGCCTGACCGCTCCAGTTATACACCATTATTTTAAATTTACTGTTTTGAATCAAAGAAACAATTTTGAACGCTGATGTTTTATATACTTAAAAGGTATTTTATAAACCTGCAATATGTATTGTTTTAAGTAATAACTTTTTGTTATGCGGTAACTTTTATAAGCACAAGCACAAACATCTTTTACACTATACTCACGATAAAGCACACAATATAGTGTCCCTTATTTCTTAAATAAATCACAGAAGTGATGGTACACTTATTTCCTTAACAAGCCGAAAGATATGAGGCTAAATTAGATTTTGGGCTCCGCTAGTTTTGACCTTAATTGAAGTCAGATGTAATGTGTGATAGCAGAGATGAGGGCCACAGGAGACCAGCGAACAGTGAGACAGTTCATCATCTCTCCTCCTCCTTCCTTCATATTTAAGAATCTCGTTTAATGAAATCGTTATGCTCTGTGATTTTTATTCTCCAGCTCAGTGATTTCTCACACCTCTCTTAACCTCCTCCTCATTCTCACTGTCAGAAAAAAATCAAACGATATAAAAACACAGGAACATCAGGTACTCAATTCAATCTGTTTTGAAGAACATCTTCATGATTGTTCTGTTGATATCATCTGCTGGGCTTGATGTCAGGCTGATAATTATGAGGAGCAGTCATCTGTCAAATCCCTCTCGTGCTCCTTGACAAAAGAACCAAGTCTAGTTGAGCTTTCAATTATTTTAATGGCCGTAATGGAGCCCATAAAATCAGCTCAGCCAGTCCATTTAACAATTGAAGAGCAAAGCAATAGAAGTTTTAAAAGATGGACTTTCACTGTCTTTACAGTGGGAGGAACAAAGTGACTTAAAGAGGTGAGAGCCGAGCAGATATAATGACCGTGGCCGATGGGTGCACATTAGAGTGATCTTTGTTAGAAAGAGGTGAATTGATTTTTCAGTATCAATCAGGTGTGATGTTGTGAAGAGAGGGGCATTTCGCATTTAGATTGATTCAAAGTGCGTGTGAGGTTTTATCTATGTAAGCACTTACATCTGAGGGCTATAGACCCTACATGTTCATTATACGGACAGTTCACACAAAAGTGAAACTTTTGCGATTCATTCCCTCTCACATGCTTTAAAACCTGGTTTACTTTATTCTGTGGATCCTGAGAGAAGATTTGAAAGAATATAGAAGAATATGCTGTTTTCCATACAATGCAGGTGAATGGGGACCGAGGCTGTCGGTCACTAACATTTTGCATAGCATCTCCCTCACAAAAAAGATTTTTTTTAAGCCTCTGATGACAAACTACCAGTCAAAACTACCAGGGTCACTTGACCAACATGCTTCTCATGATCTTAAACACATTTTGATCTAAAAGAAAAGGGTTAATGTAAACATTATTTTCATGACAATTGAATTTGAACTGAATTTCATAAAGGTAATGACAAATAAGTGTGGGACATGTCAGAATGTCAGAATACAGTAGACATGTTTTCATCAGATTTACCCCAAAAGACCTTCGTCACTGTCTCTGCTAACCAGATGGATAGTTTAGCTCTGCTAAGATGTGGCTTCACTGAAAATGTTCTGCTCCATAAACATGCTGTTAGCATGATGATGCCCATGTGTAATGTGAATGACAGTGAATCTGCTGATTTCGGCAGATTACAGTATCTTCCATACTGTATTTTTCTTATGTTTAATCTTATTGTAACCACAAAAATGGTAATAAGGCCCGTAAATTGTTTTGAGTTGATTTTCCTGCCACAGTCACTGTTTGAAGGATTGATGAATTTCACTTTGCAGTGGTGATGTTTCTTCAATCAAATGGAAAAAACTCTTTATTGATTGTGGCCTAAACAAAATGCATGAAAATTGTAGT
>JAZGTJ010008805.1:0-20410 GCA_036877575.1 Botia almorhae | reverse complement strand
ACACCCACAACACCCCGAACACCCACAACACCCCGAACACCCACAACACCCCGAACACCCACAACACCCCGAACACCCACAACACCCCGAACACCCACAACACCCCGAACACCCACAACACACCGAACACCCACAACACACCGAACACCCACAACACACCGAACACCCACAACACCCCCAGGGCTGAAATTCAGCGTGGGATTGCAGGTATTTTACACAATTTCTTTTCCAAGTTTTGCAATAATAATCCAAGAAATTCCAACAAACATTTATGAACTTTAACACATAACTGCAGCACACTGTGCTGGGAAACAAGTGTGTATAGTATAATAATGGACAGTATGACGGAGGCCTATGGCTGGTTTACTGGAGGGTTTGTAAGTCACTGTTCTATGTTAAACTGCTTTGAAATATTGTATTGCAAAGAAACACTATACAAAACACTAAAGTGAGTTTAAGTAGCTCCTAAAAATGCAGGAACAGTTTTTGATGTCCTTCTAAAACAACTCCTACAAGCCCCGCCCCTAAAATTCATCAATCCCCTCATATAAGCTTCTGATGAGGGAATCTCCCATAGACTAAAGTTACTGTCCCCAAGTATCATTATTATGAAATTAAAGGGGAATCTAGAGTTCTGTAGCATTGCTGTGCCGTGCCATGACATGAACCCTGTCCCAACAGCAACTGTGAAAACTGTAATATGAACACAACCGTGTCATCGTAACACACCTACTATTGACTACTAGATAACCAAACTATTATTTACAGTATTCAATAGTCAAACAAGTTAATTTTACAGTGAAAAAAAACAAGACTCACAAAACATTTATGAAAGCACATGCATTATATCCTAGGGGACCAATATTTTGGCAACCAACACAGTATTGGTCAATATGAGTATTTATTAAAAACAATCTGTTTGGATCAATACTAGAAGAGGGTTATATTATTTCTTATTTCTAGGTTTAAAACACCTATATACATTATCTCCAATACCGTATAATGGTCTGATGCCTGATTTAAATTCATGCATTTATTGATTTCAATCGATTGTTTAAAATACTGCTGATATTTATAACAATAATGTTTATTTTTTTAAATCTGCAATCCATGACTTTTAGGGCTAAAAATGACCAAAAATCAGTTATTAAACAAGTACATAGATGTATACAAAACACTTTACCCTGATTCGCAATGGCAAGTTTATAATGATGATTTACAATGTGAGCTGTCGGGTAGCATTTAGCAGGAAATGTCAGCTTCATTCATTTTACGTGAAGTAATCTGCAACTTCATGCTTTAAACAGAGATGGCGACAGAGGCAAACGTTACGGGTCGCAGCTGTACATGGGAATGACGCGTTCTTTAGGAACACATCTCGTATGTTCACTATGAACATAAAGTTAAAATAAATGTCTTCACCTTCTCGCAGAGAGTTCTCACTTGGTTCTCCGACAGCTGTTTGCACTCGTTCAGCTGCTCGACCCACTGGTCCAACTCCTTCGTGAACGCTTTATCATCCATCACCGCGATTATTCTCTACGATTACGCGATTATTCGGCTAATCTGTCACTCTTCTCTTATTATCGCTTTATCATCCACTTTAACGCGATGCTGCCACACTCACGCGCTGGGCCGACACGACGCGACGGTTTTTGACGGTGCTTGTGTGCGGTACCGGTTAGCTAATCGGATCTTTCGACGGTATCCGTCGCTGTTAAATTTTCCGATGACTCCTCGCGCTTCGGACCTTCCGCGTGAACGCGCTCTGTAATGGCCGCCCCGGGCCTTGACGTCATCGGAAAGGCTCGCCGAGCCGCAGTTGATGAGTGAGGTGCTGCCCCCTGCGGCCGAGAAGACCTTTGACAGGTGCACAAATGTGTGCAGTGTTAGGATAAGAGGGGGTATGGAGCGTTTTTAAGGACAATTTTAAGAATTGCATTGTATTTGCAGTTGCGTTTTCTGTTTGTGGGTGTAAAAGTTGTGACATAATTTAAAGTTTGAAATTGCGATTGGCTGTGATATTACAACACAAATACGCCCCACAGTATATACCCCCACAGTAATAACGGGTAATTGCTATTGCGATTTAGGTATGATATTATGGATTGTTATTGAGGACAACTTCATAAAGCAGTTGCAAATTGCATTTTTAATTGGGTTTTCTATTTGTGGGTGTAAAAGTTGTGACAATTCAAATGCAAATTGTTTGCATTTTCATTATCACGAAAGTACAATGTCTGCGAAATTACAAATTAAATAAAAAGCCCCAGTCTTTTTATTTATTATTTTCTCATAGCGCGATTCGCAGACTAGTGCAACCTGCAAGCTGACGTTATTCTCTTTCGACTAACCCGACAGCGCACATTGTTGGTGATACGCAAACAAACATATAAGAGCTATAGATGGATCATAAAAAGCGCAAAGGTGGCGCTTATACTATACTAAGTACAAATTAAGACGATAAGTCGGACGATAAGCTAACGGGTAAGCTAGTGCACAACAACGTTGTCTGCAAACCACCGTTCATGTTTATGTATTAAACTTTGTCTGTAGCTCTTCAGCAGCAGCAGCCTCTAGTCCAGTTTGCTGCTGACAGTGAAGGGCCAAGCTCAGTAACGTTACCTAGCACCAGTCATGAGCCCAACACACCAGAAAGGGCAGGTAGGATAAGAACTAGAAGAATTAATATTAATAAAGAGCATGGTGTACACCTGCTCTATGAATGATAATGAATGATACCAGATGATTCAGCAGCACTACATTAATAAAACTGATTTGACTTGATCAGTAAGATTTGTAAAAAGGGCAGAGTTGTTTTGTGATAAGAAATATGGCTGTTTTTTTAAATTTCATTTAGTGTCAGAAGCAGAGCCAGGACCCAGATGTATCATGCAAGAGACTGATGCTCTGTAGAAGACACAGGTAAGCTGTTGTACCACAGTATGTGAATAAGCAAACATGATCATATTAGTTACAATATAACAACTTTCTATGGTGTTACTAGTGACCCATTATGTTTTTAATCAAAAGATGAATAGGTGAATACAAAGAGCACAATTGAAAGGGAATAGGATAAAAGTCATATAAAATATAAGCTTATAGAATATATATAAAATATATAAAAGCTTATAGAATGCTTTTTATTGTGATTAAATACAGATGCACTCAAGTCTAGGGATACAGAAAGAAGTGTGAAAGGAGAGCAGAGTATACGCAGAGACAGATAAAAGAGACAACAACTCAGCAGCAGAACCCACAACCTAGCTAGGAACAAGGCAGATGAAGATAGTTCTGTTTTGATTACTTTGCTTGACCTTAGTCACGGGGTATACATACATTTTTTCTTATCCTCCACAAACCTCAAATGTTCCTATACCAAACATTTTTAATAGCAAAGCTGTTGGAAAAACAATCTATGTTCTGTTCTGTTTGTTTGGCATTTGCCCCATTGGTAAGTGATGGCCCTTTCATAAAGGGAGGCACGAAAGACTGAGAACACATTCACCAAAGGACAGTGGAACACCCAGGAAGACACACAGAGATACTGCAGTGCTTACTTTCTGAAAACACAAAAGGCAGATGTGAAAAGCCCGTTGACTGGCAACCAAATGTCATTACAAGGTGAACAAATAAAAAAGAAACGTCAGGTGATGGAGCGCATAGTGAACGTTGTTAAAGTCATAGGCAATATGGCCTCAGCTACAGGGGAGATAAAGAAGAGGCAGCTTCTAGCTTTGAAAACAGCAAAAAGCAGCATGAAACTGGTGCAAAAGGCAGAGGTGCACTAGTTACTCTGCTGTCAAAAGAAACATTTAATAAAGTTGCTGATGTCATTAGCCAACTGAAAAAGGTGACTATAGCAGAAGAAGTGAGACAAGCTGGCATGTTTTCTGTCCAAATTGACACAACGCAAGATATCAGCTCCAAAGACCAGTGTTCAATCATACTTATATATAACAGATGTCATTCTAGAACGACTGATTGCTGTGGTGCACTGTGAGTCATCTACTAGCCAGAATGCTACTGGACATTGGCACATGTGCGGGAAACTCAACAGATGGTGCCGCTAATATGCAGGGACAGTTTATCAGTGTCACTCGCATCTTTTGAATCTTGTAGACACAACCATGTTTCCTTGAAGCTACACTTATGCAGACGAAAGAGAGATGTAGCATCATTAGAAAGTTATACTGTGGAAAAACAGTTCTTGCAGATAACAGTGCAATGCTTTCATTTCTTTTTTTTATTTGTGTTTAAGGATTGGATATCTGTGAACAGTTTTGCACAGAATATAAATTCAGTGTTCATGTTCTCATACTGTGAAACTATTTGAAGTTGTAAAGCAGCAGTTTCCTGACTTATGCAAAAAAAGAGATGATAGTGTCATTAGAAAGTGCAATACATTTTATTTAGATTTTATTTTAAAGTATTATTTTTAGAATAAAATACAATGAATTATGAGGCTGTAGAAAACAGTGCACTATTGCAGTCGTGAACTAAAGTGAGGCGGTCTAAGTCATGAAACTCTAGAGCTAAAAATGAGAAAACTCCGGCCCTGTTTCATTTTCTCGGCCTTGCATACTGAGTGTGCCAAAACTCAAAAGCAACCGCAATTCTCTGAGCCATTTATGTCAAACTTGGCAAATATGCTTATTGTGGTGAGCTGATGAAGAGCTGATGACTATTGTGAGTCACGGTCATAGCACCACCACTTGGCAACAGGAAGTGCGTCACTTAAAACAAACTTTAAAATAGCCAACGCACATTTAGCCAAGTTACTTTAAACTTGGGCAGAATAATATAAAAACATAGCTAATAAGAATTCTAAAAGGATTTGTGATAGCTTAATTATTGTTGCCATGGTAACATGTCCAAATTTAAAACGACACTCAGGTGTATTTGAGGCGCTTAACATGCGTTTTGAAGAGAGGGTTATTTACACAGGAGACAGTTTTACTAAACAAAGAAAATTAAAGAAACTTCAAAATATTTCTAATCTGAAGTAAATGTAGTTTTTTAATGTAGTAATTTAATAGTAGCTTATTTACAGTCTATTATCTACAAGTTGTTGTATAAAGGATGAAGGTAAACAATGACCAGTACATGAAAAAACAACTCTGTCAGGGTCCTGGCTTCTTGTCAAGTCTGGAGATTGTGTTTTGCCAGGATCCTGACACAGTCTGTGTTCTATGTCAGAGTGTGGGGCTGGATTCCGACTCGTCCTGTCCTTGGTTTTCGGTTTCGAGAGTAGGAGTCTAGTATTGAAAATTTCCGTTTGCCTTTTGTTCCTCGCTCTCGCCCCCTTGTGGGGTTTTTGTCCTATTGATTTAAATAAAATGTTTTGTGTTACAGTATAACTGTTTGTGATTGGGTTCTTCCTCCGTGCGTTCGTGAAAAACTACTACAAAATGTGTGCAATTATTAGACTTTATTCACAATAAAACATAAAAGCGCTTAGTGAAAATATATTTATTAGAGTATTTTTATTTATATACAGTACACCTGTTTCAGGTCAGGCCACCGGGTGCATTTATAAAACACAAAAAAACAGAATTATAGTTCGCAAAGATCAATGTAAAAGAAATGTCTTAATTATTCACCTATAAATAAAAAGAACTTGAAATGGTAACATAACCGTGTCATTTACATAACCGTGTCATTTACATAACCGTGTCATTCAGCAATAGCTGGTGGTATATTAAGTCTAAATGGTGTTGGGATAATATCTGGTGTAAGAATGAATGGCAGCTGTGGGCTCTGTGGTGTATGTTTGGCCATTAAGAAGGAAGTAGGGGTAATTAATGGCTGGGATCATGCTAGGCAAAGGGATGTGTGTCAAAGAGTTTGGCAATGTCTGGACTGAGAGAGAAGGAGGTGCTACAAAATGTGTATTTGAAGAGAAATGTGGAAAACTCAAAGGCTGTGTCATGGCTACGGTGAACTGGTTTACTGGCTCTCTTGAGGGCACAGGACAGAGAGGTGGAGTGCTGGTTTGTTGATGTTTAACACTGAAATTAGTGACACAAGAATCTGCTTGTGGAGTTGAGATGAATGGTTTCTGTTTGACTGCTAAAGATGTCCTCTGTTCACAGTGTGATGAAGTTACTCGCCTTTTAGACAGAATAAGTGACTTTATCTCAGAGTGCACATGAGATGTTGAGGGAAAGGGCGGGACTATGTTTGATGTGATCCAATCTGACACAGTACCGCCAAACTTTCCCCAATCCACTGAGTTGTCTTTTGGATGAAGTGCATGATATGGGGCTGAGTTCCCACGGTGGGCTGTAGGAGATGTTAGGAACAGTGGGTTGGCAACATTATCATTCATGTCACATGTTATGGGTGTTTGAGATGCCCTGTGGATGTTGGAGAAGATTTAACCACGATTTAAAGACAACAATAAAATCAAAGACAACAATCAAAAGACTGGTTTTATATTAACATTACAACTTGAATTTGAATTGCAAATTGTAAATTCAACACCTACCTCCTTTTAGCCACTGTATAAACCTCCTCCTTTTCAAAATGTATAATCTAGAAGAAACAATTGGAAAATGTTACTTTGGTAATGTTAAATATTTTGAAAATGTTGATTTTTTTATATAATTGATTATTATTTCCTTGACATTTTAAATCCTCACATATAAAGAAGACCATATGTTTTAACCACTGAGCTTTCCTGTAGCTCAGTGGTTAACGCATGGTGTTAACAACGCCTAGGTCATGGGTTCGATCCCAGGGATTGCACATACTCAGAATCAACGTATAGTATAATATAATGTAAGTCGCTTTGGATAAAAGTGTCTGCCAAATGCATAAATGTAAATGTTTTATAATCTACACACCTGTACATCACTGGGTTGAGAGGACATCTGTGACTGTGTGCATTTGTGCTTTTCTGCTCCGTCTGTGACCTGAGAAAGCTGCTCCACTCTGTTCACAAGAGTCACACCAGACTCTGTCACTCCAAAAATAATATGAGGGTTTGAATTCTTGTGCGATTTCAGAACTTTATTTGACACACCATGATTCGTGTCTTGCCATATGAGAATCTTGGAGGCGTCATAAAGAAGGTGCTCTGTTCCAAACCATGACACTTTGCTAAACATTTCTTTGCTTGACCTTATAAAAAAGGCTTTTTCTTGAAGATATCTGCATGTGATGGACAGATGCTCTGCTTTCCCCACATCAAACATCCCTGGTAACTGATCTGATGGGGTTTCAACAAACCTCATTATAACTTGGTGCACTTTTTCCAAACTTTTCAAATCATCTCCAAAGTTGATCATAGCAGCCATCGGTACTGATAAAAAGAAGCTTTTAATATGGTGTGGATTTCTGAGCACAGCTTCTGCTTCTAGCAGCTCGCGTTTGCTCTTCAGGTACATGTAGTACGATGCGTCACAGTCTGTAAGCAGCTGCTGGTTTAGACTGGACACAGCAACGTAGTATTCCTGCAGTTTAGCATAGCCCTCCTGCGCCAAAATCTTCTGGAAGGACGTAAACAATGAGGACTGCTGCTGAAACCCAGCCTCCCCCTTATAGAGTTCACCATACAGAGAAGCATCATACCAAAGCAAACTCCTAAATGTAGGTTTGCCTCGTATAAAGTTGACTTTATTTTCAACAAACTGCCATGCCTCCATCATCATCTGCAGCTCCAGGTACGAATTGACTGCATCGTACTTCAGGTCCACCTGTGCAGGCGGATGGTCTAGATATTGCTCAATGATTAGGTGCCTTGAAACAAAAGATTGGTTGAACAGAATGTTCTGATCTCGTTCAAAGCTCAAGATGAATTGCTTCAGCATCTTCTTGCACTTAGACTGCAGAGATTCAAGTTCAGTTAATGAGCTTGTTTGATCAGCCGCTTTGAGAGCGATTGCAATGTCACTAACACTATAATTACTATAAACATTTCTGTCATCCATGATTTCTATTGTATCTGATGATTGATTTGCCTGCCTCTTGTGCTCACACACCCCATTCATGTTCACAGACTCTTGGGAGCAGATGGTGGGATTTTGTTGCCTTACTGTTTCTTTACTTTGCAGCTGGGCTTGTGCATTAAGTTTATCATTGAGGAGGATTTCTGTGGAGCCTGCAACGCTGTTGTGAACATGGGCAAAGGGTTGAGGACTCGTATCTTTGACAGTGTCAAGTGTGCTGGTGCTGTCAGGACTGACGCTAGTACATGAGCTCCATCTGGCCCTCTTTGATTTATGCCTGCCTGTTTTTTTGGTTTCAGAATATTGTCTGGCTCTCTTGGATTCAGCAGGGACAAGTAAATAAACATCAGCCCCCGTTTGAATGTGCTCATTTTCATGGACCTTCCCACTCGTGTATTGGCCTTTCTCAGCTAACTGTTGTTTATGTGCTGTGCTGTCGAGGGTTATCCACACCACTGGTTTCTCCTTCAGACCTTCATTCACTGCTTCTTGCTTCTTCACAGTGGACTCAAACTTGGTCAAATAATCTCTCAGTTTAGAAATGAGCTGTGTTTCTGGAGAGTCCACATCATAGTTCTGATTTTGTTCTGGTCTGGACAGATGACAGTTTTCATTTACTATGACAGTGCTTGCCTGATTGTTTTTTGAAATGATAACTGGCACATTTAGGCGGTTACTCTTTGTGTGTTCTGAAGCTGCATTATCATGTGTAAGATCTACAACATCATCTGAAACACACTTCAAAGCCTGCACAGCACAGAGCTGTGAATCTGATGTTCCCTCTTTAAACAACACTTGACTGTTTGCTCCTGTGATCTTTGTATCAACGCTACAAGCACTGCTGTTTGTTGACGTGTCAGTTGATGTTGTAAGATTCTTATTTGGGATATTTTGACCGGTAGGCACCATCTCTTCTGTTCTCATAACCTGTGAATTTAAAAGGCATTTCATGCTTTTATTTGTCCTGCTGTCGTTTTTATTATCCACCCCACCGTCTATCTGAGACCCTGCCTCAAACTTCTCGCTGGTATTAGACATCACTTCTGGAGTCAGGTTTGTCACCAGGTCAGCTGGGTGACTGGAGCTGGGTGATTTCCTTTCACTGTGTGCCTCTGATACCTGATCACAGTTCAGTAAACCCAAGCTCTTAAAAGCTCTTACGTTGTCATCCTTCACTGTGTTAAGCTGTACTCGGCCTAATGGATGAGACTGAGGCTCTGATGTCATTTCAGGTGACGCACTTCCCTCCACTGTGATTATACTCTCACTGTCTTTATTTGAATCATTGTTGCTATCACATGAGATTAAGGTCTTCTTTTGATTTGTCATGTTAATCTGTTCTTCATCATTCATCGTTGCTGGGGGGTTTAAAGAACCATTATCTGTTGTCTTCATGTTAGTGTAGAACGGATCTTGTAAAAGTGATCCTGTCGGTTTTATGCCTTCTTCTTTGGTCTCAGAAATGGCCTTGAACCCCAGGCATTGTGTCAGGTCATCACTGCTAACAGATTTGATTGGACAGTGATGGACTTGGAGTAGATCTTTAATAGTATGAGCCTCCTGACTCAACTGAATGTGTGATGGTTGTCTGTCACAGTCAGGGTCAGATGCAGGAGACATTTCTCTTAGATTAGGTGTTTGACCTTTACTTTCGAAAACTATTTTAGAACTATTTGACAGATTGTGTGTTGTGGTTACACGAGAAATCTCAGTCGGCACTATAACATTTCTCTTAGCTTTCCAGAAATGTTTCCTCATGACATATTTTTTCCACAGAGAGCGACCTAGAGCTTCAGCTAAAGGCTTATTGTGGAAACATGTATTCTTACTAAGTCTCAAGCCCCTGCAGTTGGCATGTAATTCAGCATTATTGTACCTTTTTGCCAGTAGTTTTATTAGTTCAACATTACAAGTTCCTGTTTCCTTATACCTGTCGCTGCTGGAGATCTGAGTCTCTGTGTTTTGAATAAGTTTGCAGTTGCGGCTCACATTTAGCCCTCTTTGAGAGCCTTTAAGCTTTGTGAAACGTTCAGAAAGAGAAAGTGTTCCTGTTGTATGGGCAGGTGTTTGGGTGGATTTTATAGTAACTATGAGACTGAGATCTTTGCAGCTACTCATGATTTGGGGTTCAGCATTGCTGTTATCTGTGGTCTCACTTACTTGCGTGGAAATTGTGTCTGTAGGTCTCCCCATTACTCTGGGTGTGAGGTAAGATCTCGGAGAGAAGATCTTCCTTCCTGTTTTGCTTGGTAATAGTTGATCAAGTTGAAGTCTTTTGTACATTTCCATGTGAGTACTGTTGTTTATCTCTGGAGATTTCTCAGCATCTGCGTTACATTTAGTTTGGCTAAAACAATTCCTCATGTGGGCATTTTGCCTGTTCTGCTCAGGCAAACTTACTGTTGTGGGAGGACTAAGATTGTCTGTCAGTCCACAGCTAGAGACTTCAACACAGCATGCTATATCCATGGCTGTGGTGTTTGTTACATACACAATGGCTAATTCAGAACTGGGTCGTTCCAAGGTAACACCTAGACCAGATTCATCTCCTGCACTTGTGGGGGGCTCATCTTCACATTCTGTGTTGTTCTTAATTTTACCTTCATTAGAAGGACAAATTAAAGGAACTTGCTTAACCTGTACAGTTTGTAAATCAGCTTTCTCATCTATGAGATTTGATGGTCCCAGTTCCAACGTTCGTTTTGCAAGTTTTTCTGGAGACTGAACAAGACAACTATTGAGATGGTCCACATACACCTGATGGGCCCCTGGTGGAAGATCTTTTTGGTGTTCTGTTAACATTACGTCACAATGTTCTGTACTATCCTGATGTTTGGTGCCATTATTGTCTGTGTTGTCATTGTCTCTAATGCATGTCTTCCTGTGAACAGAACATGTCGTTTCTGAGGAACATGTGGCTTCATAACTGATTGACTGACACACATCAGACTGATTATGTTTGTATATGTTGTCCTTGGACTGTTCTCCCAGAGACACACTTGAGGCCTTCACTTTCTCACTGACTTCTTGAGAAAGTGACCCATTCCTGTACTTCTGATAGTAAACCTCATAGAAATGTATGCGGTCTAATAATGATAGCTTTTGTTCTGGTGACATGTTTTCCAGTGACCAGATTTTTTTGTGCCTCTCATCTTCATTCAGCCTGAAATATTCAGCATATTTCTGGAATTTCATTTTAAATAGCTTTATTGAGGGCAGGGTTTCTGCTTTTTGCTTTGGGACATGAACACATTTGTTGAGTGACGATTGTAGGGAACAATTCTTATTTCCTTGTGTGTCGATTTCTGATGGCTCTTTTGGACCAGACTCCGTTGCAGCCATTCCAAACTCATCATTTGCCTCTTGGTTTGGTGGGTCTGATTGGCATCTGAAGGTGGATAAAGAACTGCTCTGTTGGTTCGTTTCTCTTCTAGACAGACGGGGATCCCTAACCGAGCGGGAAGAATAGACTATGGTGGAAACTTTAGGCATTGTGTCACATTTGTCAGCTCTTTCCTGTGTGTCAGCAGTGTTTGGTGTGAGACTGGCATCCTGTTGCAGAACGTTTTGGGAGACAGCAGTGTGATGCAGTGCTGAACTGCGGGAGGATGGTGAGTTCTGACTGATGGGAGACCAGGGTGGGTGGAGTGTCTGTGTGTTTTGACACAGATGTTCTGCTCCTGAACACTGACTTGGGCCAAAATGTTGGAAGATAACTGTGCTATTGTCTCCTTTTCCTCGTCTCCGTGCCACAGTACGTGCCTGATAATGATCCACTGTATCTCCATAGGAGAAACACACAGTTACAGAATTATTGATGAAATAAGGACATACGTGATGATGTGTGGGGTGTGAATTGTTTTTGAATGATTTATAATAAGATGCAGTCTTACCATGACTCGGGTCAGCGGGAGAAGGTGAGAATGGTACGTTCAGAGGTGGCATCCGTGTGACACTGGCGTAAGGGACAAATGACACTATGGCATATGGCAAACACTGCCTGGGTCTATCATTGAGCTCCTGTTTCTCATCAAAGTCAAACAGAAAAACCTGCAAACACACAGTTTGTAAGAACATCTGAATGTCACATTGAGCAGCGTTCTTTATCATCAGATGATGTCACTCACAGACGAGCCAAGTGTTTGCTGGTGAAGAGGCTCACGGGGGGAAACCACATCCTTCAACATGTGGCAGTCAAAGCCAATTGTGGGATCTTGACATTTGTTCCACTTCAAGCTTGGTGCTATTTTTTTCACCTTTCCATATAGAACCTGTAGCCCACAAGCACAAGTCTTTAGTACATAACAATAAGACTCAGGACTGTATAAGACAGAAAATATTCAACAAACCTTAAAAATCAACAGATTTGCATTTATTGTGCTGTTCGTTGATTTCAATGCCACATCCACGTGCCTAAACAGATATACCCCATGCGATGGCTTTCCCAGGGCATGTTGGATCGAGCTGCCCACCCTGAGACTGTCCTGACAAATGTGTGCCGTCGCTTGAACCGATGCTACGAGAAAACAGAAGCTTTCCTCCAGTTCTCGACCGTGTCTTCCTCTGGCTCGCATCTCTGCTCTGTAGTCAAGAAAAGTGCACAGATCGAATGAAATATGCATTTATTATAGGGTGGGGTAGGCAGTTACAGACAGGCTAGCAATAGCAACCTAGCAACCCACCCATCCTTCGGAGTGCTCGCCAAAGCCACGCCTCCAATACATGAAGACAGACATAAGTTGACAGGCAAACAGGACATCTTATCATTGCATTCAGACCGAGGCATTTTATCATCATGTGCCTTCCACAGCACTTTTCATAGTGATTGGTATCAGGGTGTGTTGCATATTGCATGTCATTATTTTAAAGTAACTACCTTTTTTCAGAGAACTTTTGAAGAAGTCTGTCATTGTGCACTAACTGAATTTCTTTCCAGATCCATGAGTTTGCTTGGTCTCTTCTCGTGTCCAGTCTGGAATCTCTGAGTTTTGATTGAATGAGACTGTAGTCTCTGCTTTCCTCTGGACAGCGTTCTAAAACAACTGATCCAATGAAAAAAGGGTCAAGTAACACATCAAATCAACTGAGTAAATAATTTTGGATTAGGGTTATAATTGGATGTTTAATATGCCATCACAAAAGCTAGTTTTTAATGTATTTAGTATTTGTTGGTAATGTTAATTTGCATTTGCTAAAAACCTATGAAAACCTTCTTCAAAGGTCCGTTTCTTCCTAGGAATAGTGAAGTTTTTCAGTGCCAGGCTTCCTGTTATCTGCTGTGATGTTGTGACATCATTCTCCACCTTCTCTCTTCTCTCCATCCTTCACTGCAGAGAGTCACGCTGAGAAGAGAGGAAACACACGTCTGGTGTGTAAAACAGGGCGGACGGCTGTCTGTGGTGTTCAGACACTTTTAAGCAAAGTGTGAAAACACAGAAATCCCTCGACTTTCTTTTTACTTATGGACAGTTTTTAAAATGAAAAGCAGCTTGTTTAAAACACACCACAAGTCTGTGACCTTCTCCATTGTATTTAACAAATCAAATCTATGGAATCTAATCCATGGAAGTTGACAGAAATAAAAATTGTGACACCAAAGATTACACAATATTTGGACCTTTTCTACAGCATAATAGGAATAAATGTCACTCCATTCTGCCAGATATTTTTGTTAATTATAATGTTGATTTCATTTCATTTCTGTATGAATAACTAATACAACAATTGGTCCCAAACTGCTGAAACTTGCATTCTGTTATTCTGTCACCCGTTTTAAGAGTTGAAATGAATTTATTTAATTACCATGTTTATTTCATGTTCATTTAATGTTCATTTCATACTCATGTTCATTTCATATATATTTAGACATATGCCACATGTTGCTACCAGGATTGCAAAACTCCATATAAATTGTAAACCTCACAGAAAATAAGTATTTAGTTTGACCTCTTTAGGTTTTTTATTCAATTCATGGCAAATAGAGTGAGGATCCTTTATAATCAATTATATGTTTGTTTCTTCACATACCCTATAAAGTGCTAAACCTCCAACACTTACAGAGAACCTCATTTAATGATTTACCTGCACAGACATTTGCTGAAAGTTTGCTGAAGACAGCAGCATAACTAAGAGCTCACCGTACTGTGAGTTAGTAAAAACTAACCTCACCGAATGTCCTCAGAGCAGTAGTCCAGATAGTGTTGAATTTATCATGTTGTAGTGCTCACAAACCTGATCTTTGCTTACATATTGGCATGGTTAGCACAATGTGACCGTGATCATAAATAACCATCGAGTTTTAAAAACACACAATAAAACTTTCTTGGTTTTAAGTGAAAGACTGAAAGCTAAACCTGTTAATTACTGTATCTTTTAAAAGTTGCTGTGTTGCACATGAGAGTGTTTTGAAACATAGATACGTGTATATCTAAAAGAATTCTTGACGAGTAAAAGCAAATACGCAAAACAACTTGGTAAAATACACTGTTGAAGCATTTCAGCTTTACCACTGAAATGTTCAAACCGGTTGTTAAACAAGTCAATGAAAACTAATGTCTGTACAGATCTGATCTAATAATCATGACTGCTGTGGACTTGAAGCAGAGGGAATGACAGACACTTAACTCATAGATGACATGAATGTAAACATAGAGAACATACATGTAAACTTCACGAACAGCACGTGTTACTCTAAAACATAATAAACCATATAATGAAATAATGTTTTTGGCTTCTATACAAAAAAATCTTATACTTACCATCATGTAAATGGCCGTTAAAGTTTTTATGACATGATCTAAGACGTCTTTGCAAGGAACTGTGTAAAGTTTGTCACTTCAGTTTGAGGAACATCAAGTGACAAACCAAAAAGGAAATCGCTTGACCTCAAACACTGAACAGCAATCGCACAGGAAATGACCTAGTACTGTTAACACCATGTTTATTCCCCAGTCCAAACACCAGTGAGCCTCACACACATCACATCAGAAATGAGACCCTTCACAATGATACTGTAGAGAATCTTGATATCATCTAAAACACAAGAATCACCAGGATTTCATATGAGAAACAACGGCGCTTCAAAATGTTTTACAAACTTACAGATACAAATTTATTCTTTATTGCTTGATAAGTGACATCTGAAAAATCTGAAAACAATTGTGATATCGTCATCTCTCATGCCATCTTTTGACTTTTGTTTTTATATTTTATTATTCCTATTTCACAAAAAACACAATTCAAGCCTGATATTTTCTGTGGCCATTATTGTGCATATTTAGTTTTACTGTAGATGAATGAATTTTGGTTATTTAAGCTGGAGAGAAAATGGATAAACTTGGAGGTCATTCTGAGAAACAGAAGCATCTATTTTCAACCTGTTTCCACAGACTTCACACTCGCCTTACAAAGACACTTTTTTAAGCGCTTCCTTTTTTGGTGGGTATTTTTTCTCAAATGATTTTGATCTCTGACAAACTTTCTACAGTACTCAGTCACCCTGTAATTACAGAGCTATGAACAAAATACATAAAACAAAAAACAACTTACAACATTAAACAACTTGTTAACATGGCAACTAGTATTGAACTAGTATTTCTGAAGAGCAAAAATGTTCTGCAGTTTTGCCCAATTAGAAATCTCTGCATCATAAGCTCAAATGATGCCATAGGGTCATTTCTTACTGAAACTCGTGTGTGGAAGAACACAACAGTTTTACTTTGCTATACTGCATAACTACGTGAATTAAATACTTAACAAGTTGCAAAAAGAAGTTGTGTATATTTTTAATTGTGTGTATTTATTTATTATAGCTTGCCCATCTGCCTCGAGTGTGTATACATAGAGATGCAGTATTGTTATGCAGTTTTATCTAAGCTTGGAATATATTTGTGACTCTGAAATGTGTGAACTGCATGACAGGGTCTCTCAAAACTTAAGCAATTAAAGTTGCTTAACATGGTGCACATATTGACCAAACTTACCCAGTTTAAATTTACCACCTAACTACAGGTACTTAACTACAGATATTTATCTTACTTAACTGTTTGGAAGTAAAGGTTTTACCCTAATGGTTAGAGATTACTTCAATAGTTTCACCTGAATTGAGAGTTATATGTGTCTCCTGAAATTTGTGTAATAAAGTTTATTTGACTTGGCATTTATGCCAATACAATTAAGGCTAGGCAACTAGTTGCCTTTATTTAAGTGTAATTGAAAGGCGTAGATCTGGCTTGATTCTCCACAAAAACAAACTGTGACATGCACCATCATTACTGTGGAGAACAACACAATGTGCTGAACAGTTTCCATGTTAAACAAAACAAATACAAATCGGTCAAACTGTCACTTCACTGGAAACTACAAATTTGCAACCAAACAACATCAATCAACTTAATAATTTTTTTCTTTTTTCCTAAAATTGTGGTTTTTTAAAAGCAAAAACAGATATTTGAGTTATTTTTTCAGTGATGTTTACTCACCTTGATAATTTAAGTATGATAAACTTTATAGTTGAACCTAAGTATGAAAACATTAGTGTTTTAGAAATATACTGTCAAATCCCATAACTGTTAGCCAGTGATATAAATACCCAAAACAGACACGTTTTAAACATAAAAAAGTTGTACTTTATTAGATTGTCTGTGTAACGTTTACAAACAAATATCAGGTAACTGTAAATAAGCATCACACTTTTTATCATGTACTTTGGTACATGTTTATCGCTCACCCTGTCATTGCTCATGTACAGTACTGCCTGTGCCCTCAGTATCAGTCATGCTAGTCATGCTAGTCAGGTTGCTCCTGCTTACATGTCTAAAGTCTGCCACAATTCAGATGTTTTAATTAAAGGATCAAGCGATGAAGTGTTCATACATGACTGATGAACTGGAGAACAAACACAGACCTGTTGGTAAGGTGCATCCAAACACATAGAGCTAACTTGTCTGAAACTCACACTACCTTGCTGACAAACCCAACCCAAGCTGGTTGACTGGTCTTAACTGGTAGGTTAGCTGGTCTTTCAGCCTGACCAGCTAAAAAGTGGCCAAAACCCATTTAGCTGAACCAGCTAAAACCAGGATGAGAGACCTGAGTTTTTGTCAGCAGGGTGATGATGGCCATTCTCTCACTCAGTATGATTATTTACAGTTACACAAAACAGCTTGTGTTGAGGAAAGACAACCTGCCATTCATCTGGAGACTGACAGTGTCTAGCCTTGTTGACTATACTGTTTCCATTGTCATTCAACATGCATGCAGCTCAGGTCCTGCTAGCACCTTTATGACTTCTCATATAGCACCATTTTTTCAATATAAATTAAAGTTTGTCAGGACCCAACCGTTGGCATGCATGAACTTCATATTTAAAACGGCATATTTCTTCAGATATGTATCCTACATGTTTCAACCTTTTAAAAACATTACAAGGCAAATAAGGAATATTCATACTGTACCATACATGTTCAACAGAAACTACAGTACCCACATTAAAGAAAGTGCTACATGACATTTCTTCTTGTTTTTGACTCCTATTACATTTGCAGGGTCTACAGGACGCACTAATGTTGTACATTACATTATCCAAAAATACACCGAAAGATTTTTTTTAACTTTTAAAATTACTTAACTAACACAGACACTTCATTCCAACTGCAGCTGATCAACACAAAAGGTTAAAACAACGAAACAATGTTCTGAATAACCGTTCTGTTCTTTAAAACACCACATTACTCACACAACTATCCAGAGAATATATAAAGAGCTTTATGCATCTCTGAGCTCACCTAATGTCATCTGTCCAAATTCAAACATTGTCCCCATTGTGTTATAATATTCATGAGGTGAAAGCATTCAAATACACGTATTCCATTGAAGTTCTTTCTGTACTTTTTTCACACATTTTTAGACTGAAATGATGAACATAAGCTCAGTCATTACACTGCTAATGTACAGTAATGAGTTTAAGGCCTGTGCGCTGAGGATTGTGAATTCAGTATGTTTCATACATAACAGTCCAATTTCATCAGTTCAAGTTTTAGGGAAACTCACATACAGGCATGTTCAAATGGCCTTATAGGCAAGTCTGTATTTACCCACAGTCTTTGTAGAAACTGGTATTAATATTACTAGCAAGTCCTTAAAGAAGAATTAGGGTTTTAAATGATTACCAATAAGTAATATTTTTGTATCTCCAGAATGAAACAAGACAAACAATTGTATGCACACTGCCCTCTTCTGGTCATCAACTCCACACACATGTATAACAAGCATACCTTGTTCTTGGTCTCTTTTATAAAGGAGCAAAGTTTTCAGAGTTTTAAAGGGCACGTGGTTTTGTGTTAGCTTTACAAATGTTCACTGCTTCATAGATAACGAGGGCAAATGTTCAGACCGTATGCCTGTGCAGGAAAGAATATCTCAAATGAAGGGAAATATAACCAGCTCAGATAACAGATATTCCCTTAGCAGCCCTTGTGGTAAAAAATCACTGTGTGCAGACAGTCACAGCAAACAAAACAATAGAACTCGCCGTCTGTTAAACAGACAAACTCTTGGTGTCAGTAACACTGGACTCATTCGCAACGAGCAACAGACGAATGGTGGAGGTGTACAGGATTGTCAGTATTATTACATAGGGCAGAAATTAAAATTTCCTCTGTGCTGTTAAAATAAAGTGCTTCCTATGGGCGGAGCCTGTGGATCAGCATCTTCAGCTGACCAATAAAACACATCCATAATTCTCTGTTTTATTCTGATAAAAGAAACACACTAACAAACAGGGAAATGAGGGTTTTTAACAACTATATGAACCAGGAACTGGCATGTATCAGTATACGTGTGATTGCTGGACAGTAATTGCACATGTGATCAGAATTAGACAATACTACAGCACAAGAGAACAGGAACTTCTGTGACGAAGGCCTAAAATTAAAATTTATATGTTTTAGTTGTGCTTCAGCGAGAAACAACATGCCTCTAAAATGCTACGACCCCAGAAGAAAGGTTTTGTAAAGGCAACTAGTTCACACTTGCTGATTTTCATATTAGTACACCAGCATACTTGCTTGGCTTTATATTTAAAATTAAGTATGTCAAATACATACAGTGCATACTATGCTTATGGTCAGAATAGATTTTATACTTGCATAACATACTAAATATACTATAATCTGTAACAGTATTCCCACAAGCCAGTGTAACCTCTCCTAACTTCACTGTAGCTTTTGGGAACTGGGCAGTTTGTGGGTCATTATCAATAACAATCTATTGTAATATACAAATATTTCAAATGAATTCTAATAGTATATGCATGTATGATAATGTTATTTTGATCATAGGTATTGTTTTGAGTGAGATGGCGTTATTTTAAGTGCATCATTTCTAAGTTTTGGGTAAATCTATAATGTACAAATTCTTAATCTCGCACAAGAAAATAATAAAACAAATCTGTGACTGGGCTGAATTTTCAATGAATGTTTGAAAGCCCATGTATGCTAAAAGCAAATTATAATAACAACTATATGTTTGTTTTGCTTTTGCACAGTTTAATGTCACTAACTGGCTCTGAGGAGAATAAGACTGATAGGAAATATTGCACATATGAGGGTCATGAGAGTGATTCAGCATTTTCCAATAAGACGGACAGCTGAAATTCACTTAAAGCATTTTTAAACCCTTCAAATCTCTAAAGGAGGTTTTCAGATACATCCATTGAATGTACCATTACTGGTCCAAATATTGTAAATATTCAGTGTCAGAAAATTAATATTGTAAATATTAATGCAGCTCTTTCTGTGCATGTTTGGATCATTTGAGGTGAGCATTGATCAGTTTTAGCTGCACACGACTTTAAAAACTTCACTTTGAAATTGATGTTGGAGCTTCAAGTATCAGAATGTACAAACGACAAGTTATGGTGCCTTCAGCAGAACTGCATTTCTGCAACAAACTCGTCTCTGACATCAGATCCCTCTTGTCAAAGATCAGCCTAAAATTTAAGAATTACCAATATATTCTAGAATAAACGACTATTTGATTCCAAATTGACATAAGGTGCACAGCAGCCCTGTATATATTACTGCCTCTGGTACTGTGTTAAGATAATCTATTCAATTCAAGCCCAGTACTGTATACTTAACAAACACACACACACACACACTACAGGCTCATAATTACCGCTAGGTACAAAACCAGCAGACCAACACACAATTAAATCTTAAAGCAGATCTGCCTGCATAAGGAAAGCCTGCAGTAGTGATGGCGAACGGGAAACAGGAACGCGTGAACGTGATGTTATCCAGAGTTTACTGGTACAGCACGAGGCTAGAGGTACACTGTCATACAGGGACACAACCACTATAACCAGTAGTGATATGACGTCAATCTTCATGCTCGTCCGTGTCTGTCATCTTCTCCTTATGGCAGCTGCTGAAGATGTGGCGCATTTCCTCTTCATA
>JAZGTJ010008804.1:1302-11915 GCA_036877575.1 Botia almorhae | reverse complement strand
ACACCCTCCGTCTCGGCTACCACTCCGTTAACACCGCTCGCACTCTCGACGCAATGTTTTATCTTGGCCTTTGGTTTTCTCCGGTGCTGCGAACTATCCATCATTTCTCGTCTCAATCCGATTATCCATCCTACTATTACAGGTTTTAGGTTTTATTTACCGATTTACAGGTTTTAGTCAACAAAACAATTACTTTATTAAATGTATAAAACAGACCAAGCAAAGAAAGGCCATTTTATTTATACCTTTAACTTACCGTCTCTCATCCAACCGAATCTCCCTCTCTTCTAAAATATCTGCAGTATAGACGTTCCCAGCTCCAAACGATCCACTTTTCGTCGACGATTTATTGCCCCGTTACAAGAATTCGGTTTAAAAACACTCAAATCAATTCTCACTCAGTCCACAGACCAATTTTCTAGCCATTCGTTATGTATTTAGGCGCAGCAACCACAGCCGATCAAAAAGGTCTTTTACTTTCAAAGGCAAGCTCCAGGCCGCCGGTCATCCGAAGCGTTCAAAACGTACTCTAAATCCAGCCACTTCCACATCCGAAAAAGCTCACCTAGCCCTAATTAGCTGATTTCATTATAAGCATCGCCTGTGCTCCTACACTTTTTAACCTCCTTCCCGTTTAATTTATTTCCTCTATTTTCGTCTCACAAACCACACCATTTTCGCTCGTCAATTAAAAAAAAAAAAATGCACATTTTAGCTTTACTTGTTTACTTGCAGGCCCCCCGTTCTCGGGCAGAGCTTCGTCCTCTCTTTAAGCACCGGCCGAGCCCTCCCCGCTTAAATAGCAGTGAGCCTGTCTTGCTAGGCGTCGTCGGACGGTCACGTTTGTGTCGGTGTGCGGGCACCCCGTTCGGAAGTTGTGCAGGACCACCTGGTCCTCACTTTCGCCACTCCGAATTGCTGGTCGAGCCCCCCCGTCCGAATGCTGTGAGCGTCACCCCTTCGATTGTAGGCGCGGGTCTACCCGTCCGATGCAGTGAGCATCTCCGTCGTAGCTCCCGTCGGATGCTGCGAGGGCCCCCCCATCGAACGGAGAAACCTGCTTCAAAATTGCGCTTTTCTCTAAAATACAAGCCCGTCCGCGACATCGCTTTCGTTCAACTGCCGGCGGGGTTTACCCGTCCGATGCTGGGAGCAGTAAGCTCCCATCGGATGCTGCGAGAACACTCCCGGTTGAACGTTTTGTTCCGCTTTATTTCGCTTTTCGTCCGTTCCGCGAGCCAGCCATCCTTATTTTCTTTAATTCGTTTTTATACCGCTTTTAAATTCCAGATTATCCGCCTATTTGTATAACATTGTTAAGACTCGAGTAAAGAATGCAAAAACGAAACTTGCAAGATCCGTCATCTTCGTCTATTTCGAATAATCCGTCTGCTCGCCGGGCTTTCCCCTCCGAGGCCGCAAGCACCTCGGTTCTCGTTGAATACCGCGTTTCATTTTGCTATTATTTCACTTTCTAGCCGTCATTGTTTATTTCATTTCCTCCCCTTTTTTCAAATTCGTTTCAGATTTTCTGCGTAGTCCTTTAATACCATCGGCTCCGGATTAATAAATCAAGTATTTCGCGATTTACAGTATCAATGTATTGCTAGTATCATCGCTTTCGTTAAAGTCCACTACCCGACCGCTCGCGGGCCTCCGGTCGAGCGTCGCTGTATGCTTTTCCCATCTTCCGTCCGTTACGTGCATTTCTACACCGGTTTTTCATTTTCGTTTGAAATTTTCCACATATTGTTTAATACCCTTCAAGTTCAGAATAATTATACCTTGCCTTCGTTATGTTGCCATAACCGGGCAATTTTTTTGCCATTTTTTTCTTCCCGCGGCTGTCTGGCAATTATTCGGCTTTTTTGGGGGAGTACTCTGAGTTCAGGCCAAATTCCTCGCTCGGAGCCCTCCCTCCGGACAGCACGCCAAATACGCATCAGTGATCATTTGCGATTGCATGTTAGTGCGAACTCGTGAATGAAGTTTTATTAACTTAGTTCGGGAGGAGCACGGTCATGTAATCCAACCAATCAGCACGCAACGACGCATATATATATAGCCGTCCCTCACCTCCGYCACATGACAGTCTCGCAGCATCCCTCCACCACCCCATCACCTCACTCATAGCTGGTATCTACCTCAGTCAAGGACGGGGGGAAGTACTCTGGGTTCGGGCCAAATTCCGAGCTCGGAGCCCTCCCCTCGGACAAAACGCCAAATACGCATCAGTGATCATTTGCGATTGCATGTTAGTGCGAACTCGTGAATTATTGTTTTAAAAAATAATAATCACCCAGTTTACACACACTTAATGCTTATTAATGTGTGATGTTAATGTTTGTAATTAAACATTAAACTGTCCACTGATCTTCAGAAAAATGCACTAGGTCTATTAACTATGCAAAACATTTGAAGATTATCTGCTTTACCAGCATCTTCTGCATGTTTGACCTCTGTCCAATACTGACTGTATGATTTTGAGATTAAAATTGTCACAATGGGGATTCAACTAAAACCAACCAATAAAATGCAAAGGGACAGGTTGCAAACTGACTGGAATTGCAACGTTTTTGTTTGTAAATGGAGATCAAATAAAAAAAACATCATTAGCATATCGTATAGCATTATAACATAATTAAAAATTATTAGAAAATGTATTTAAGCTTACTATTAATAGTTTTATTAGGGCACTTGAAGGGGCGAAGACCCCTACTGTATTTGTTATTAGTGGTGCTTGCAAAGCAAAGCATTATTATCCAACATACTACTACTTTTTCAGGACAAAATTTCTACATGCTTCTTGTCCTGCATGGTTTGTAGTAGACCCATTCATGAATGAGGTGTCAAATCAACCGTCTTATTGTGGGGGGGTATGCTATGAATTTTATAAGCAATCGGATGTAAACACCTGACCAAGCTAATTAAAGTATTCATGACTATTTAAAAATGATGAACGTGTGTTGGATAAGTGCAGATCACTAGCCATCCAGGACCAGAGTTGACTAGCCCTGATCTGGAAGGTGGAAGTGCATTTTCTGATTTTCATTGAACATTGCGAGTGCACATGAATTTTAAAGAGAATTACCCAAACACTACTCGAAGTCCTCGAAGTCCACAGGGACTTGTTAAACTAATATACTGCACTTGTCAATTAGTATAGTCTACATTAATTTGCATGTTAGTCTAACTAATGGAACAACTTATATCTGACTACAGATAGGGTACTAGAGGGCTAAAGATGCACCAGGGTAAAGGTGCCTTAACATTTATAAACATGCCTGATCATTAATAGAATATTGGTTATTATTACAATATGAAGTCAAATAAGAAGTACATATGATAAACACTTAAGGATGAGCAAAATGCTAATGCCAGATCTGCCCCAAGTAGACCGCCATCTTTTATGTGGGATGTCCCAAGTTCCAATCGTGCAAAATTCTGCTTTTATCATTCCTAATGCAGTTATTTCACACAATTTGCTGTATAGTACATGTGTAGTTGATGTGTTTTAGAAAGATTCTGGCAGAGACAGAGACAGCTAAAATCGCACCCCGTTTATTTATTTTCTAATTTTACAAAAGCAGGTTTTGTTTATATTGTTAGTGTACACAAATAAAAGTAGACCATTTCTAGTTTATAATGATGTCTTGCACTAATCTGTATGGCCAGGCTATTTTTTGTTTCTCCTGTCATAAGGAAAAAATCCATCAGAACATGTGTTCGTCGGCAACAGGGTTAAAGAAAATGTATTAGTTTCATATTTAGGTTTAAATAATAGGCAATAATATCTTTTATTTTTTTTATCTATGTTGATTATGAAAAGTGAACAGCATGACTAAGATAGGCGAAGATGAGCAATACAGGAGTGGGTCAGACATAATTCGTTTTTTTTGTAGAAAGCATTTCTTTAAAGTGAATTGTGTTTTGTATAACTTGTATCTTAATTTTAATTATTGTTTCTTAACAACTTAGAATCAGATGACAGATAATAGGATAGTCTAAAGGGCTACTGGACTCCTACTACCATAGAAATGGAGCAGGATGCTCTCGTCAAATCCCAACAGCAGCATAGCAAACAGTAAGTGTCCACATTATGTACTAAGCAGCCGTGTAATAAGCGGGATAATGTACATTCAGCCGGTTGTGAAATACGTGACATAAACATAAACGTTCGTAATCGTTCGTAAATTTCACATGCGCAGGGGCAGTTCTAGGATTTCATTCTTAGGGGGCTTAGCCCTCACTACTGTTGCTGATTAGTATTTAACTGTCATATGATAATCGTTTAGGAAAAAAGAAAATAAGAAAACATTTTCTGGAATACAGCTAAATTGTGGGCACTGTGCAAAAAGTGATTTTAGTCAGAACACTAGAAAATGTTCACTCTATTCTTGATCATTTCTTACCTGGCTTCACCTCTCTGTCTACTGTGTCCTCTGTAACTCTGTAACTCTTTCTCCACTTTTTTGTGCTCTCATTTTTTTTAACGTCATATATCCATCTATAAAAAAGCAAGCAAGCCTTTGAAATGTATAAATGTAAACATAACATCTTCTTAGTCACTATCTCATTATAATCAACCAGTATTACTGTTAGCTAGCTAAATGGAAAAAAATATTTACTTTGTATTCAGGAAATGAATTATTTTATGACAGTCAACAAAAACATAATTGCTTCAGTTTTCAAAACGTGACCAAACAATGCTGAATTATAAATTGGATGCTGATTATTATGGAGAATTCGTTCTTCTCACAACTTATTAATGTAACCTTGTTTTAGTAAATCATAGCCACGGTCCACATTTTAACTAAATGAAAGCAATTATGAATTCTTAATTGGTGGCTAGTTTGCTAAGTTATTTTATATTTTGTATGCATATCATGTGCAGGGCTCTGTACTTTGTATGGACAGCTAATTTGAAATAGAAAGTTTCCATAGAGACTGTACACATTGAATGCACTAATACAGGATAAACAATTTTTAAAAAATTAAGAAAAGTAAGATGGTTCATGAAAGTGATTTTCTTGACATCGTCTCCCCCCTCTGGCTGACATACAGCACAAGCCGTTGCACTTCTAACGAAGGGCTATCACCAATGCGCAGAACAGCAAAGGATTTACAGTTAGGACCCAAAGACCAGTTATGATGAATGAAGACAATTCACTTGTCATTTTGACAATTATGTAATGCTTTGCAACTGCAAGTTACCTCGCCTTACCCCAACCGCTTTTGTAATGTAATATGAGGTGCACTGCTTCTCCTCTCTCTTTTAATGTACAGTTTAATGTATAAAAAAGGGAACACCTCAGCACTGGCAGGAGCTCAGCCATGGATACAGCACACATCGCCCGGCATATTCTCGGGGTAAAGTGTTGGTCTCCTGCCAGGACTGAAACGGCTCCCCAGTCTAAAGGTGAAGGTAGGTGATGATGGCACTTCCGATTGTATAAAGCTTTGCAATTTTATATTAATCACATTTATCCATTACAACTTTGTAACTTTACATTTATCTCATTTATTCATTACAACTGCAATTCTGTGTGATTGTGTTGCTATTTTTTATATTGAATTCTTACTTTTATTCATTAAAACTATATTTTTCATATTGAATTCTTACTTTTATCTATTAAAACTATATTTTACTGTTGCTCTGTGTGGACTTTCATTTGTTACCTTATTCCTCGAAGGAAAGTGCACATGCCTCTTAATCTGACACTTTTGAGTCAGACTTGATTAATCATAAATTAATCAAAACATCGTACTAATACAACCACTCACTAGGAGTTCAAAGGCCAACCTGCTGTAACATCAAAATTAGCAGTATTTATGCAGAGTCAACTAATCTACGTCATAGTTTACACAAACATTCAATTCTGATTGGTCAGGATATAGATAATCTGTAGCATCTCTTAAAAACCCCAAAACCCACGCTTCTCCTGATCCATCCTGCAACACACACAGCTCCTCAATGCTGAGATGTCTAGTTCTCAAAACATGATGATAAGTCCTTCTTTGATAAGTTTTATTACTGTGCCAAAGGAGAATAAAAACTGGCTACAATATATGCTTTTATTCACTAGGGCCCCAACATGTTTCAACCAGCAGGGATACCTGTCTTGTACTATTTCTTACTGACATGCCATCTCAGAAAGAAAACATGTCCCTAAACTAAGATAACGTTTCTAGTAATTATAGTAACACTCTTAATAAGTTTAAATTTTTAAAGTATAATAAAATCGCACCAGGTTAAATAATGACTAGATCTTAATCTTTCTAAATCAATGCCTTATTGAAAGAGATAAATGTTAATTGGTTATTGATTATTAATATGTTAAAAGGATATGATTGCGCCGCAAAGTGGGGCTAAGGATACATCCCCTTCAATACTATGCCAAAAATACAAAATGTGGAAATACTAACAGTTGATAGCTTTACAAAAACTGCATTACTTGTCATGTTTTAGTTCTACCTGCATATAATAGACAATATAAACTTCCATTGTTTTTTAAAAATATAAAAATATTTAGCCTTTTTTAGTTTACCTTCAACTGAGACCCATTTTAAATTTTTAAGTATTGAACGTGTTCTTTCTTGGCAACATACTATCTAAAATTGAATGATTAATTTCTTTATAGAATGTACAGTAGAAAAAATAGGGTCCCCTATGCAAAAATTGAATTGGAACCTTGATTAAAATAGCTTCCAGTGGGTAGAGGTTGGATGTGGATGGTGCCCCCATGGTAGCTAATGCCAGTGATCAACAAAAATACCCACATACATATCCTTTGGTTACTATGCAAGCATGTTTCCGTCACAGAATAAAAATTTAAATATGGTAATTGTGACCTTCTTATGTCACAATTCGGACATGTTAATTGATTGAATATTGTGTTATAACAACATATATTGTGTTAATGGTATGGTCACAAGAGATGGATGTTGTGCTAATTGTATTTAGAGTTTTGAAAATGTGACAAAAGATGGTACAAAGGGATGTCAGCGATTGAAAAAAACTGTAAATTATTATATGCGTCTAATTCAAGATATATACCAGTATCCGAACCTGGTGTTAGCGAGACTCGAACCGAGAATCTGTTAGGCATGGCAGGCGGGTGCTCTAACAAGGATGCTAACACAAGCCCACGGTTTTCTGTGTCTGTATTTGGAGTATCTACACTGGTACTTTTTAAAACAATTTTATTTACTCTGCCACTAAACTTTATGTGTTTGTACATTTCTAAGGTCTTGATGCAGAACTTGTCTTTAAAAAACTGAACGAATCCGATACGCAAACGTTGTTCAACGTCCACATACTTTGTAGACGGCCTCTAACCGGCGTAATGGCCAGGGTGTCACTGCTACAGTTTATACCGACGCATTGAGACGGATTAAAACAATTAAACTGCCAGCTGTGTCGAGTTTTACGTTTAAATATTTTACAGATAAGTCCACTTTTATACAGTTATACTCATCCACTAAGGATATATTTTCGCGGCTGAATATTTGAATATTTGTCTAACACCCAACGTCAAACGTCGAACCAAGTTTATATCGGTCCAGGGAACAAACCACCTAAGGGACAAATTAATTTGCCAAACTGCAGTTAATTGATCAAATAGAACGCCTAAAAACTACAAACCTATGAGGTAGGACTTCGCTAAAATCACGCATAAAAAAAACACAGTACAATCAATTGAGGCCTACATTATAAACATTTTGAAGATTAAATGATTAGCTGTCTGCTCCCAAGTGTAAAACACACATGGTCAACACTAGTCTATTCGAACGGTAAAAAAATCCAAACGCAAGAACTCACATACAGTGACGATGAAACGAGAAAATATGCATTTTACCTATTTTTTGCCTCTCATTCAAAAATCGACATCCTAAAGGCGATTGATTTCTGGCACGCGCGCAGCTGCCTCACTGTGTGTTTAGAAGGGAGTATATCCTTGCGCGAATTCCTGCATTTCTAAAATGAAAAATCTTCACTGTCACATCTTCATGTTTATATTTGCTTACGTAAAGAAATAATGTATTATATGATGTTATGATACAATATTATAAGAATAAATTCGTAACAAAACACTGAGCGCAGCAGAACTACTTTGACAAGCGGAACAAGATGTGGTCAGCCACAGTAGTACACAGACTAGGGCCTCAATCCATATTCATTCTAATTAACAAAACGAAACGCACAGTTTAAAAATGACATTAAAATCACTGGTGTTTATGAGTTCTGTGTCTGTGGGGCTTAATGCTGACTGGGTCACACTGTTTTTTTTGTCTTTGCATTCATCTATTAAATCATCTATTAAATATATATATATATGATACACATTTACATGTTTTTCGTGTTATTTTACTCCGGTCATGTAAATTTGCAGGTTTTTTTCTGTAATTTGACATTTTTTACGTATTTCGGAAAAAATAAAATAAAAATCTTTAAAATAAAACAATACAATTCTGTAAAATTATAGATTTGTTTACAGCGTACGGATTGAATTAGAGAGCTCTCTAATTCAATTCTTACTAGTGAAAATGCAATTACGACGAGTATCGCTGGAAACATTAAAACATAATTCAGCCTCACAAGAAACAAATTATTTTAACGTTATGCAGACACATGTACCGATACAATGTCATAGAATAAACTTTGCTTGCACAGAGTTAACCGTTTTGCCATTCGTTTACTTAAAGTATGGTAAACTAAGGTAAATTATGCATTGTTGCTTTCATTATGGCTTTAAAGGCTTTACAAATTATATACCAGCTCAAAATTAACACTTTTAATGATACAAATCTATCAGTACGAAGCCACGACGTTAATAAAAACGCGCTTCTCGCGTACCGCAGTCGAGACTGATTAGGACAAAACCTCACGTCGCGTTAGGTTAGGACATGATGTGGGCAGTAAAATAAGATAAAAATAAGATAAAAATAATTGGCTGATGCTTTCGGAATAGAACCCAACTGTTACGCATGTTATGTCAGAGAAATGTTTAAACACTTATCAAATAAATATATTACCTGTTCTCTTTTATTAAAGAATGTCCGCGCTTAAACGTTTTCTTGACCACTTTGAAAAGCTTGAAAAATTACAAACTTTTTGAATATGGGTAATAATACTTTTTGAATATACAGCGGGTGATGTATATGGGTCACAAGTGCCCCAAACAGGTGAGACAGTGGCGCTGCTTCCTCATCATCTGCTCATACATTTTTTTGGTGTTGTAAATGTAAATCTTAAGAGTCTTTTTCACCGGAGTTTTAAGCAAGTTCCTATTTGCTCTCCATTTAATCGTATTCTGTCTAGGAGAAATAAATGAGGTATTAAAGAGATTTCATCTGTGATTTTATTTCTTATGGGAAAAGCTGTCACTACGATGTTATAAGCAGATCATAATATTATTACTTAATGATTTCACAAAAGCTTATAGGCCTACCGTTTTACTAAGCTCATCTTGCATGATTGTTTAATCACAACGAAAATGCGTGTTTTAAAAATGATTTTACATTTTAAAAATGAATGTATTAAGTTAACATTTTAGTGCATAGGCAGGTAGTCTGATATTCAGACTGGAAGTTTTTTTTCTAGTGTTACACAGGCTTTGGCCATCCACCAATACTTGCCTGCTGCATCACCGTTGTTTCACAATTTAGAAATAATTTATTTCTGTTGAAGCTAGTTATATTGAGGCGCGTCTGCTCCCATACAACACAAGCTGCAGTCACAGCACAAAACAGTAATAATCACATTTCATAAGTTTAATTTCTTATTTTAAGTTTGTCTTTGTTTTTATTATTGTTGCGTTTTCATTAAAAAACAGTAATACAACACAAACTAATCATCCAAACCTCGTTTATTGTGGGTATAGGGCTACCGTCGTCTGTCTTATTAATTTGTTAAAATGTTTAATATGAGTGGATTTGTCATTGTGTGACTGTGTTGGTGATGGTGGAATGATGTACACAGAGTCAGGTAGTTGGTCACTCAGAGCTTTTATTGTCCTGGGCAAACACATCTGGGATAAACAGGACCCTAGGTTGGTTAAATTGTAGCTTGAAGATGATGCATGACAGTCAGGCTTCGTGAGACTGCTGCTCTTACATTTTTTTCCTGAGTGGACGTACACATATAGCGGACATAAAACTGAATAAAACAAACATAACAGAAAATAAAAAACTGTACTTTTCTTCTGAATTCTCATTGAATCACAGTATAGTAAAACTGTAAACTCAAGTGACCAATATTTTACATTTCTTTTAATATGAATGAGATAGAACGGGAAACCGCAACTCTTGCATGACGCAACACGTAGATCAGCACGTGCGTATGGAACGCGGACGGGGCCAAAAGTGTTCAAATGAAAAGCGTGAAATTTGAACGCGTCAACACGCACAGTTTGTACGCGTCTTTTTGGTCCGTGTAAACGCGAACGTTTTGTACGTCTATACGCGAAGTTTTTTGTCATGTTATTTAAAGACACGATCGTTTGTATCGCTTAACGCAACATTTTTGGCCGTGTATTTTTTGTTACGTGTTTCTAGACGAACGTTTTCGTCGTGTAAACATGACATTTTTGAACGTGTAATATTTCTGAGTC
>JAZGTJ010008803.1:0-20411 GCA_036877575.1 Botia almorhae | reverse complement strand
CTTAATCCCTCAAAACAAAAAAGTTAGAACTGAATATATAAAGGCAAAAAGTGTGAGTTGTCTTTTCTTAACAAATGACAGCAGTAAGCGTCCCACAAGAACAACATTTGTTAACAAATAGCTTAGAGACACTTTCACCTGTTTCAACCTGTGCAAATAACCCTGTATATGCGATCGTAAAACTTTTGCATGTGATCATTAGCACATAACTCTGAATACTAGAGCAGCAAGATGCTTTAAAGCTGTCAAAATAATCATGCGAATTATGTGTTTTATAATGGACTCAAATTTTATTCTATTGTTTAAAATTTAGTCATCAAGCATAAGTTTGATGACTAAAAAAGGTCATTTACGAGTTAAATTTTACAACTGCAGTTTATTAAATGACATTTTTAGTTGTAGACTTGGATCTTATATTTAGGCACAGTAAAGAGAAACTAAAAAACGTTCCATTAAAAGGTGCTATTGTTACAAATGCCCATACACTTTTAACACCTCTTACCATTGTATTTAAATACCAAAGCACTGACTAATGCCCAATGGGTTTTAAAATATAATACTGCTGTATTAAGGCATAGTGATTTATAAACAGCCCGCACTGCAATGCATCAGTTCCCCATAACAATCCACCACACGCTAGCATAAAAGAGGCTGGTTTAGGGACAGTCGAGGCCATCCTAATGCTTCATTTGAAATTTTGGCATTGTTCCCGCTGTGCAAATCTTTGCTGATGTTTTTCTTTTGCCAGTTATAAATGATAATAATTAAAGGAAAATATACAACAATTAGTCACACCAGGATTTTCCATCTGGTAATACCTGAAAGATGTTATCTGTGGAGGTCTCAGTGAGCAGTTTAAAAGAACGTTCCAGGTTCTGTAGAACCTGTAGAACCATCATTTGTGGCATGTTGATCATTTCCACATTTCCCCAAATTTATATTTTTCACTGAAAAATCATTGTTACAGTAACACACAATTAATTTAAACCGAACAAGCGATCCAGATGGTTTTTAAATAAAAAAATGTGACTTATTTTACTTAAATAATTTACACGAATTTTCATCCTGTTTATTAGGTCTAAATGCTATTTTTTTTAAATAGAAATAACTTTTATTGATATATTTACACTGCGTGTATGATAATACATTGTGTCTACGGCAGAAGACACAAAGTTCATTGGAGTTGGGGGGGTCAGAACAATAAAGTGAGAGGTTACAAACAGGTCTGTCAGACATTCTAACACACTAGTCTGCCCACAAGTAATATCTTGTAGCTATACCTTTGAATCAGTTGGTATGTTAATGCTTGTGCCTGATCTTGTTTACTCCTACTGTAACCATGATTGTTACATTTTTCTTGAAATTGTTTTCTTTGGTAATCAATGTTATACCACAATGAAGCTCAGCTTGTACTGAACCTAAACATTCCTTTGAAACTTTAAAGAAGAATCTAGCAAATTAGTAAAAGGACAATATATTATCGAACTTGCATAACAATTATAATGCATTGTAATTATTTATTTTTATACATGGTAAACTGTAAATGTTACAAAAGATCAGAACAGAAAAATGACTTAAAATGAACAACTTCAGACTTAAATTCTGATCAGGAGGTTTTTGTATGTGGTTGAGCACACCGCTGGTGTAGGCTCAAAACTAGAAGCCAGTAGTCACAACAGGTGAGAAAATCATTATTTTTGTCAATGGTGTCCAAGTGATCTTGATTGATCTGAGATGTCTGGTATACTGACCAGTCACTTTCTTCATAGGATTAATGAGACCTCTCCAGTTTGGTCAATATACGTGTCAATTAGAGACTTACAATGGGGTTACAGTAGATTTCTACAACACACCACCATTTATACGAACCCCTAATGACTAAATTCAACTATATAGTTTAATAGAGAATTTATGCCTATAATAAATAAGATATTAACAACAAAGATTTTAATGTAAGCCCTTTAAAGCTATTTTCTTCAATTAATAAACAAAGTAAAATTAAATTAAAGCAAATACTCATTTCTGCCACAGTTCTACAAATGTAAAAACACAACACACTGGGCACTGTTATCAGTAATAGTCCGAGTTATGTAAAACATAAATGCATGCATTCAGCATCCATAAGTGTATTACAGCTGTCCACGAGTAACATGGCTATTTTTCCAAGTGCTAAGTGATTTCCATATAGCCCACCTTAAAAAACGGATGTGATCTGTCATTGTTTAGGAAGTGCATCCGTAATTGCTGACATAGTGAAATGTAAAATACTGCCAGGAATTAGGGGGGTGAGGGAAACATATAAAATTAATTAATTCCACTGGCACATTATTTATAACTTAATATGATATAGTGGCGCATTTTACAATAGCACTGTATATGCACATTTTAAAGATACATTTTAGAGATAAAAGACAGATGAGTAATTATGCATAAAAAGGCCTTTTGGTGACAGAGACATGTAAAATAAATTACAGACCGAGCTTCTTATAAATTACCAAACGTGGGTTTAAACATTGTTTGGAGAATTGCCATGGTGACCAAAGCTTGTCTCATATCTCTGCGAATAGCTCATTACATGACACAACAATCCTTTTTTCAAAGTGCTGAGTGCCAGATTAATATATATTAGGAATTGGTGCGGCAGCCCTCATTGTGTCAAGAAGAATGGAGCAAACTTCTCCCAGGCATTTACATGTGCATTCAAACTGGGTGTCATTACAGAGAGCAACAGCGTAACAAATGCTAGACACCTCAGATTCTTTCTGAAGTATAGAAAAATGTAAGTAGACAAAAAATAAATCGAGGAAGTCTACTGATACTAAACTGTAAATAGGGTCTTTTAAAAAAAAAGAACGTCTATAATATTATATATTGATATATATAATATAATATCAAATGTCTATAATGCCAAATACTACATGCGGGATGGTAAAGAGGCTCAAACAAGCAACAGCATCGAGAAGGATTTTATTTTCTACACCTGTCTCTGACTACCATAAGACAATACAGTATGTGACCAAATATAGGAAAGTGTGTATGAGAAAGTGTGTGTTTGTGTACGTATGTGTATGTAATTGAGCGACTGTGTATATATGCATTTTGAATGATATGCGTTTTGTATTCTAAGTGTGTGTGTGTGTGTGTGTGTGTGTGTGTGTGTGTGTGTGATGACTGTGTGTCCTGTAATGCCTGTTCATGATTGAAAGATTGCTTGGGCTCAGGCTTAGAGGGATTTAAGCTTCTTGAGATCCGTTCTTAAAATGCTGGCAGTTTCTCTTTGTATATCTCTTTTTCCTTTTCTCTGCTCTAGCGGCAGCTTATATGTGCTTTAATCTCAAGTACAAGAAGTGGCTTTGGTAAGAAAGCAGACGCTTTACAAAAGAATGTCTCAAAAAAAACAAGACAAAAACAACGTCAACCTTTAACTTTAAGCTTTAACTGTAACTTTACCAGTAGTTTCGACTGGATATCATTTTTGTTTGGATATAATCAGCTCTTTTCTCTCACACACACACACACACACACACACAGTATACATGCGTTATATACAAATATAATATAAAGAATGGTTAAATAATTTACACCAGAGCATTTTTATATACATTGTAGAGGAGAGAAACACTTTATTTTTTTATATTTATTATTACTTTATATTTTATAGTATTTATATTGTAGTATTTTTTACGCTATAATACAAATATTTTATAATAGAGCTGACAGTAGCTTTTTAGACTGTAATGAACCTTCTAATGGCCCTTCAATGCACCATTCTTAAAGTGTGTTCAGACAACTTCTACATGTATCATGGCTTTAGGATGCCTTGCCTTCTCTAAATAGTGGTTGTCTTTTCTTAACAGTGCCATGTGTCTTCAGTGCCCTCTGCAGCCAGAAAGCGTGAGTGCAAGGAACTGTAACCCCCGCTACTGCAAACTAAAGCACTGGCTGACTTTCCTGACCAATCAATGTAAAAAAAAAGAGAAAGATTCAAATTATGTATTTATACAGCCAGACTAGTATACAAGTCAGAAAAATAACTCAAGTCAAGCCTTCAGCACTGGTCTTAAACAGTATATTTTGCCATTTGGTGTCATCGTCTGTTTTTGGAGAACTAATGAGACAACAACGGATTTTGCTCGCCGTTCACCTCTTGCTGCCCCCACCTTTGCTACAGAACCATCTAACAACATATTATCAGCTGTAAACCCAATGACCCGAGCGTTCCGACGAGTGACTCCATATATCTCACAAGCTTGTTCATAACTCCTCTAAGCATACCCTATCGGCTCCTGCAGCCTGTTGTTTTCTGCTCTTCCTTTCTTCAGCGCTTGATCTGGATTTCTGTATTCTTGTAATAGCCTTGACCTTCACCTGTGATTCTTTTTAAGCAACTGTGTACTGCCATTGCAAGAGCCGATAATGACAGTGTAAACAACAGTGACACTCTGACATGAGGTCACAGAAAACTTAACCTCACCATCTAACACTGCAGCTTCACAAACACACTGATTTTGAGTCTGAAATTCAGTTTTTTACAACAATGCACACCGCTGTTTTAGAAGGGTACACAATTATTAATAAAGTACGTTAAAAAATACAACGACTGACCTTAAAGGTAGTGTAGTGATGTATATAACCAAACAATGTGATAGAGAGCACTCTTAACTGTATTTTTTTTACTAAAAAAAAGCACAGAGGCTGCTGTGCTGTCCAGTATATAATAAACAGGAGCAGCTCTGTTTGTTGTGGAAGACTCCAATATGGTGGATAGAACTTTGTCAAATGTGGCCTTGAGAAGGTCAAAGAGGTCATTCGCACCGGATTCCTACCTCTCCTCTGGCACATCACTCAAAACAGATTGGGATGCCAATCATGCACACAGCTGGCGTCATTGTGCTACTGCGAGGTGACATATCTCTCTTCCACACTCACTCTCTCTCACACACATACACACACACTCTGCTACTGAAGTTGCTATAGTAACTAATATCTAAGTCTAGTTTTACTCCTGTCCTGTTTTCGTGTAAGCGATCACGTGTTGAACAATCTTGCGGATTGTTTGGCAAACAATATTAAGCAATAGTGTAATCCCATTTACTCAGTTAATTTACAAAGGCGTGAATGAGTAATAACTGCTGTGTAATGGAAAACAGCTGTTTTTTCTTTTTATATACACAATTAGTTAGTTACAGAAACGTAAATATATAGATTTATATTAGATAATATATTAAAGTTTGGGGAAGACAATTGACATTGATAAAGTTGAATTTAAAATCCAGTACTGTAAGCTCTTTTAGCACATCTGGAAGGATCTGCCACTTTAAGAGGTGGTAAAGGGAGAATCACAAAGCAGAATTAGATCAGATGAAGCAGATGTTGTCACTTTTAATGACAGCATACAGAGCATACAGTGAATGCTGTCTGTCCTAGGTTTGAGTGAAACAACAGGCTCAGCTACAGCATCTTTAAATAGTCTCCCAACTCTTCAAAACCTCCTTTATCAAATGCCTTTCAGTGCAATGGCCTTCACTATCCTTTGCCTTCTGCTGTTCTCTTCTTCTGTTGTTTTAACATGCGTCGATCTTTAGTCTCCCTGTGGAAGACTTCAGCCTTTTCTCCCCCTCACAGAAAACTGCATTCCATAGCTAGTGACATTACTGAAATCAGCCCAGAGGTCATTGATGTGTCATTAATAGGAATTTCTCCATCTATTATACCTGCTCCATTAGGCCCAATTTTGCATACATCTTCCCATCCTATTCAAACCAGCCTGATAACACTGATAATGATGTCATTTTTTGTACGGTGCTACTATTCACCCAAGGATAGATTCTGAGATCTATCCTTGAAGTACTGCTCTATTCACTTGGTCTGCTGGTCTGTTGGATATTGCAATGCGCAATTGAAAATTAATGTGCAGAAAAACTAATCCAAAATCATTTAACATGCTTGTTTCATACTTTTCACCCAAAAAAAGAATGCAAGCTACAACTATCTACTTTAACTTTTAACCATTAACTATCGGTGTACTGAGCAGAGTTATTTACTGTATTTTTTCAGTTTCATTGTAGTTTTATTCTGAATTAGCTTTCACTTTTATATTCATTCAATTAATTTTTGTTAACATTTTAAATCTTATGTGCTTTTGTCATATTGTTTATTTATTTTTAATACTGCTGTATAAGAATAATTTTTTTTGTAAATGTTTTTTGCTTAGCTTTTATTTTCAGTTAATCATTTTAGTGCCTCAGCTCAAACTTATTTCAGTTTATTGCTAAGGTAACATTTCAAATTTTTGTTTAGTTTAAGCTTGTATCTTCTTAGTTTAAATAAATATGTATGCCTATATTTTATTTAAATTCAGTTAACAGAAATTAATAGTTTTAGTAAACTATAATAACCTTGGTACTGACCCTGGTACTCCACAAACAGACCATTTTTCATGTGAAAATATAACAGAGCCAAAGTCTTAGCTCATTTCCGCTGGTATCTGACTGGAGCTGCCAGCATCCCGGTTCCCCTGCAGGGCCCACAGTTACCCAAGCAAAACAAGGTCCACGAATTTGAGAGGGCCCTGACCTCTCTTCATGATCTTTGTCAATGACAACTCATGGATATAGTTTTAAAAGACACCGAGTGTAATTGGTTCTTCTGGTATGTGTGCTGATTACTCTTTTTCATCCCTGGATCTGTGTCAAGTCATCTGAGCCCTTACGTACAGCCAGTGTACACACTGAAGTATCTGAGCTTCTTCATACATGCATACACAAACTTGTACGTCATCTTGCTTTGATCCAGCTTACCAGGGTTCGGCAAGTCAGGTGGAAATAACTTGGCTCGGGCATGGCGCATGTGTGCGTCCGTCTTAAACTATGCATAACTCAACAGGAACATCTCCCCCCCCCCCTCAGAGCTGCATTTCCTGTGAGATTTCCCACCGTTTGCAGTCTAATATCCTGTCCCGGATTAGACCGTCAGATCACACCAGAAGGAGAATGCTGCAGAGGTGTGAGATTGCTTAACTGACGTCAGTGTCTGTAAATCACAGTTTGCCAACTTAAAGGCAGAACGGCGTTACCGTAAGCCATGGCATCTAAATACAAGATTGTGTAAGATTACAACATCCTGTACGAGAGCAGTTGATTGTCTTTGGTCCTGCAAGTGGGGCTAATGAAGGAGCCTGCTGACAGGTACTGATGGAGATTTAAAAAGATTCCAGCAGTGTGGGTTGGCTCAGCTCAAAGGAAATGCAAAAGGGACAGAAGGGCATTAGAAAGAAAGCATAGGGTGTAGGGCTCGTTACATTTGACTACATCCATCCTCATTGCCAGGAGCTGATCCAGTCATGCCCTGCATCTAACCCCCAACTTACCCTTCAAGCAACCCCTGCCCTATCCTGCTCAGCTGTCCCAAGGGTTAATTCCTTGTCCTGGAGCTAGAACAACAGGATCACAGCCATGGTGCTAATACTCAATAGACACTGACCTACTTTGCAGGATTTGTGTTGGGAGAAAATCCCTGAACCACTGCCCTAATGCCAGCGATGAAAGTGATCTAATGGTCCTAACTGCTCTGTTTAATCTGAAATCATGCTCATGTTATTAATTTCCCATTATGGGAGTGCTGCTCTGCCGATGGAATTAGGGAGTCATGCTCTCTCCCTCTCTCTCTCTCTCTCTCTCATTTTCTCCATTCCAATGACCTCCACATACACACGTGCATGCTCAAACCATCTGGCACTCACATCCCTCATTTGTTTGTTTGTGCCTGTGAACTGATCTCTCATGACTTTGTGCCCATGATTTTGACTTTGCCACTGTTTCGTCTACAGTTCACATTACATACAATTTAATAGACATAACATAAAAATCAGTTTTTATTTTATTTATTTGACAGGTTAGATATAGCATAAAACCACTGATGTAGCTTATGCTCTGCTCACACACTGTGTGTAACACAATGTCGAATATCAACACACACTTGTAATTTTGTGCCCAGTCTATGACAAACAGTGTTAGTGGCTTTGACTTCAATTTGAAGAGTCAAAATACATTTTCATTTCACTGCCACCAGGGGGCACTTGTTTCCTCCTACAGGAGTTTAGATTTGACAAGTTACAATGACACTTATCTAGGCCAAAATACAGTATAATTATCTATGTATAATTCATTATATCATCAATACAATTATAGAGACATTAAGACATATACACACATCAAAATGTCGTACATCAAACATTGCCCTGTTTCTGCATATGAAACGATCCTGCTGTACTACAGAAGCAGATACCTGATACAACCACACACGTTGTATGAGAACAGTGCTGGTTTTTGACCAACAGATGCCACGGTCTGCATTGCCAGCATGAACGACTATGCCAGCCTCTCCCTCTTTTCCTGTTAGTACATGTTTTCCTATCAATCCATCAGAGTAATTTTGTATATGAAAGGCGAGAATTCAAATGGCTGAATAAGCAAAAAAAAGAAAAAAATCCTTATGAACGAGAGTCTTTGAGTGCATATCTAATAATGCCAAGCTGACATGTAATACATCATATTACCCATTAGCAGTTACCGGGGAAAAGAGGAAACAAAATCTGCAGGCTGTTGACAGATCAAAAGAGCCATTTGCATCGCCTTGTGGTCTTTTCCATTCAATTTCACCTGGATCAGCCATCAGAGCAACAAATACTTCATAATGCTGTGCACGTAAAAAACTACACACTGGCTCATTTTTCCACCTGTGGCTTATTGGTTGAGGTAGCTGAACCATGCAGTCACAAACTAACCAGGCTGAACTGAATGTACTATTAATACTATATATTAATGCAATATCTCAGCAATGGCTTTCTTTTTAAAAATAATACAGTTCTCTACTGTCTGTCACAACTGATTTTGATGGGGGTTTTTTTATTTTAGATTTAAAGTTCTTTTAAAGTGTTTTCTTCATATTCTGCTTTCAGAGATGATTTAAAAAGCATTAGCTACCCATTTCACATAAGCACCTCTCGGATTACAAACACACAAATACAATATCTGACTACAGGTCACTACATTGTCTGCAGATGCTATAACCTGTAATTCAACAGGCCAAAAAAATATATAATAAAACACATAAAATGGGCGATTTCATTACAGGGATGTTTTCTGACCCATATTTTAAGTCCCTTTTTGGTGGCAATTTGCTCCGTGCTTTTATTTCTGACCCTGCTATTAATGCAAGATTTAAATATATAATATATTTATTTATATATTTAAATATATTATTTTCTTTTATCGAGTGGCTTGGAAAATGTCAACTAATTTTTCCAAATCTATGGCATAACCCCCCCAAACGTGCACATAATAAAGGGCTACAATCCAAAGTTAGCATGTTGCGTCAAGCATGTTGAGTCATGGTAGTACAACAGAGGGTCTTAGTAATAAGGCAACAGAACCATACGGCAAAAATTAGAGCAGAGCTGAAGCTTCAAAACACAAACATCCTGCCTCCGGAATGTAAACTAACATGCATCAATGCCAAGTAAATGTATTTCCTACAGTCGTTTTGATTGCATTATTAGATCAATTTATTTCATGTTGCTCTCTAAAAGCTGTGGGAATTGTCCAGATACACGACACCCACAGAATAGAACATCTTTTTGCATAGAACATGTCCTGGTTCAAAAGTTCGAGGCAGCCGCATCGGTGACTGTCAGAAAGAGCTCTCCGATCAGGCAGCTGTACACGCACTGTTAAAGATTCATAAAACCACAACTGCGCAAAACGTACGCACAAGGATGACAAGCTTATGCAAATCCATATTGCAAACAATTTGATGTGAAAAGACTCTTACAGTTCAATCAGACCATTTAAAGGGGTTTCTACCGTCCAGTTCAAGGTGGTCCTAAAAAGACCCCTCTAGCGCAAGCAACTCCAAGGACCTATATTTAAACCCTGTACTTTTAGGTTCAAAGAGCAATGCCCCGAGAAACTTGGCACCATGAATTATTTGCAAGGGAAAAGGCATGATGCATCTTTTAACATGTGCAGTCACTTCAGAGTGCAAAGCCTACAAATGTCATGTCCTCTTAAGATCAAAAGTAATTGGTCAAGCTGCACAACAAGGCACAGGGGTAACGAGGCAGTTTACCAGTGTAACAGACTCAAATGACACAGTGTGTGCTGCGGCAATGAGCTAATAGACCCTCTACAAGAGAGGAGGCAGGACGATCCGTCTTATTTCTCTGAGATTATTGCTTCTACATGTACACACATTTTCATTTTTTCATGATCTTTTAATTTGAGTATGAGTCACAAAGTATGAGAAACAATAATCATTTCTCATATAGAAGGAGATATCTAATCCTCTAAGTAATATTAAAGAGAGTTCACCTAAAAATCTGCTCTGATGAAAATGCATCAACACAAAAAACTGTACCCGTTTAGTAATCTCATGGGGTTCTTAAAAAAGAAAGGGGCATCGTACAGAATGTTCTGAGGAAAGAAAGAAGACAGAGAAGACAGAGACAGACTGAGAGAGCGAGAGAGAGAGGGTGAAACAGAATAAGAGTCAGAGAGAGAGTGAGAGAGAGAGAAAGTGGTAGAGAGATAAGAGTACAAAGATGATTCTTAAAGTGTTGGCAGTTGTGCAAGTCAGTGTTCTAGGTCAGGCCAGGGTGCATCTGGAGACCAGAGAGCAGGCGGGGTAGATGAGGCCAGTCAGCGAGACTGTCTGGTAAGAAGTGAGAAGAGGAGGGGTTTGGGGGAGATGGGGTCAGGGGATGTCAGTGGAGGCATCATGATGTCTTTCTCTACCCTGGAAGGAGGTTATCTAAAGAGTAGCAGGTGCTGGCTTCTCAGTGGCCATAGCCAGCAGCACTTTAGCACTGCCTCAAGGCCCCAGCTGTCACCTCTGATGAACGGACGCCTCGACACACTTCTCATTTGGTACCAGAACTGAGTCTAGTAGCATTTATAACTACTGGCCATTGACACCATATTTTAAACTTGTGTGACTGGTTGAGCCAATATTGTTATGTCTCTCTTAATACAGCCACTCAAAACAATTAACAATTTTGTTTGGTTCTGCTAGTAGTACAGATATTACAGACTGCAAACATTAAATGTCACATTTTTATGCTAAACCAGAAACGGTTAGTACGCAACAAAAAATTTTGTTACCAATTTATTTCTTTGTTAAAGCATGCTGCATCTGGAATACCTAATCGAGAGACAATGTGTTCAAATTTACAGTACATACTGCCTTTTCAATAAATATGTATTTATTGAAAATAAGTTCTGTATTGTAACCTAACACATTTACACTTATGCATTTGGCAGACGCTTTTATCCAAAACAGGGCTTTTATAAAATTTGCCAACCTGACATCCCGGGGCTATTGTGTCATCCAGTCGGGCTACCAAAATATATTTCCAACTTATAAGGAGGAAAAATATATTGCAATGCTTTTGCATTCTCTCACAAATTTGATGGGGTAATTATGTCACACTTTCACTTTCAATTCACGATCGCGCTGTGAACTGTGTATCACTGACGCTTGTTCTGTCAGTCATTACTGTCCTCTATTGTTATTTGTGTTTTGAAAATGTTTTTTTGATTAATGTTTTGTTTCCTTTACAATATTCTACAATAAATACAAAATAATGTTTTATATTTGGGCTACTTAAATTCATTTCAGGCTACCAAAATTTGAAAAGTGCTACCAGGGATTTTGAAATTTTGGGAGACCTGCAAAACATATCAGTACACGTTTCTTGGGCATCGAACCCTTAACCGTTTTGCTGCTAACCCACATAGGTACATTTACATCTAGAAAATTCCACAGTAATCAGAGTCCAAACACAATTGATTTTAAGTTACAAAAAGATAAACACCTGAGTGTTGCCACTATTACTATGACACTTATCACTATTAGGACTGAGGGCAGACGATTCCAGTCACAGACACATTAAGCATGGCGGGGCAAGCTGTGCTGGGAAACATTGTGGCTTTTCGAAGATGAGTGCAAAAAAACCAAACAATTTTTGCTTATTTTGTTATTCCGTGTAAACAAAAGCCGGGGCACACAGAGTTGATGTTGTCACGCAAATACCAAGNATAAATACAAAATAATGTTTTATATTTGGGCTACTTAAATTCATTTCAGGCTACCAAAATTTGAAAAGTGCCTGCCCAAAGGGCTACCAGGGATTTTGAAATTTTGGGAGACCTGCAAAACATATCAGTACACGTTTCTTGGGCATCGAACCCTTAACAGTTTTGCTGCTAACCCACATAGGTACATTTATATCTAGAAAATTCCACAGTAATCAGAGTCCAAACACAATTGATTTTAAGTTACAAAAAGATAAACACCTGAGTGTTGCCACTATTACACATGAGGTGAAACAAGGTAATTTTGTTTCATTTCACTATTCATGGCGCATCCATTATAGCAGCAAAACCGGCCTGTGTTTCTCTGACGTAGAACTGAGAACAGGGCGAGCAACAAAAAAAAAATAGTAGGACTGAGGGCAGACGACTCCAGTCACAGACACATTAAGCATTGCGGGGCAAGCTGTGCTGGGAAACATTGTGGCTTTTCGAAGATGAGTGCAAAAAAACCAAACAATTTTTGCTTATTTTGTTATTCCGTGTAAACACAAGCCGGGGCACACAGAGTTGATGTTGTCACACAAATACCAAGGCAACAGTAGCTCTGCCGTTCATCAGTGAGGTATTTTGTACAAAAGTGACCTGCATTATTTCCAGATCTACACTGATTCATTATTTGTGTAAACATCTAAATGAGAAGCGCACAAAAAAGTGCAATATACAGTGTTTTTGCAAATACCGTGTTATGTGTGTGTGAGACATGAGCAGGGCAGCTGTCAGGCTCTTGTTAGGGCAGAAGTGGGTTACAGAAGCATACATGACCCAGACACGCCAGTCACCCCCAGGGTCAGGGGCCAGTCAGGCATGCCAAGTCCTCCCTATTCCCATTCCACCAATCCACTGAAGGGAAAACAGGATTTGTAGAGGGGTTTGAAGGGACCCAACGGACCAGCATTACATATTGTGGACGAATACACACATAACTGGCAATTTGATGACTTCTAATCTCACTAGACATTGTGATACTAGAAATAAAAGAGTTAATATGAATGAATTAAATGAATTAGAAAAAACTATGTTGTAACTGTATTTTACATCTTGCATTAAACATTATGAATCTACCCGACAACAGTGGCAATTTGGTCACAAAAATGGTTCCACAGGTAAGCCATTTCAGAGAACATAATAAATATTGAGATATATAGGTAAATCATAAAAGGCTGAAAGATACTGAGATATAACTTAGCCCTAATAAGCTAGCAGACAGATATTATGCATGTGCACAGACAGATATTATCCTGACTTTATAAAGAGATGAGAAGTGGCTTACATGTTTTCCATCTAAAATACACAAATTGTGATTTAGTTTTATCAAAAACATCTAATATATTTCTGGTGTGGTCAAAGGAAACTTTAGTTAGCATACAAACTTGGTCACAGGAAGGTCACAAGGCAACTAACAACTGAAACATGAAAATTCCTGCTGATTGCTCTGTTCAGATCCATAACAGCTCGGTCCAAATGCCCTGTAGCATTGAGAATAACTTTGTTAATTACTGTGCTTGCTGTTCAATTAACTATGCAATGGAGATCCCTCCCAGAGCCAGTGCTGATAACATCTCTCACTCATTTGGAATTTATAGAAATTCATTAAAAATGTTGACACCTGAGCAGATTTCCAATGAACCCCCAGGGATAAACTCATTTCCTCCTGTTTTTTCACCCATTTTTCCTTTCAAAGCTAGGAGTTACATTTTAATGCTTTCACACATGCTCATTTTGTCCAACGGAGAGTGTAGGTTGTACATGGAAACTTAAAAAGGCAAATACTAAATGCAGCTTTTATTTTCCTGGTATGCCAATACATTCTCTATCACTGCATTTCATTCTCACATTTGAGTCCACAAAACAGTGTTTGACCATCCAAATTCAGCCTTTAGTACAACTTCACTTATTATCCCCTGAAATGTTCCAGAATCCTGTGTAAAATTTTGATGGATAGATTTGAGGCAATAACAGAAATTCATGTGTATTCTGTGCGGCATTTTTATGTTTCCATGGAAACGGAGGACAGGCGGTTAAAAAGCAATTATTGGTGAGGGACAGTGGAATTTACCTCTTTGTCAGAATTTCATAACAGCTGCAATCACACCGGCCTCCATGCTAATGTGAAACTCCTGAATGAATCTGCCTCAAACGATGGCGCGCACACACACACACACACACACACACACGCGCTCTGCCTCTCAGAGGACAAAATATGTTCTCAGGTGCCAAATGAGGCTGCATTATATTTCTAGATTTTTGTGCATTAAAATGCACTGCCCCTCCTTTGCTCTAATATTATTCTAAAGTTGTGGGTATGATTTTTGTTTATCTTAGCAAGATATTATTCGAGGCTACACACGAAATACATACCACCCAATAGCTCAGACAAGACAACAGCTTGAAGTATATCCCTACTGATCCCATCAAATCAAGCGTGTATCCAAACTAAAATAAAATGAGGAAGTAATCTCTTCTGTCCCTCAGGAAAGTAATCCAGCCACCCATCGCTCCAAAATTTCCTCTGATTGTCCTTTTATGGGTGAGCTGGGTTTCTGCCTACTGAATGAGCAGCCGACGTCTGCGGCTCGTGCGGTTTCCCAGCGGACAATTTTAGGTTGTACGAATGTTTCCCTAATGTTTCCATTAAGTTACAAAAACACTAAAAACATTATTTATATTTCAAAACGTCCAGTTTTTTTGATATATGACATAATGTTAAGAAAACGTTCAACTAATGTTACTGCAAGAACTTTTTTGATAGCTGGGAGAGAACTTTTACAGGACATTAGGCAACATTCTGAGAACATTTCCTGCTAGCTGGGTTTACGCCCTTCCCCTCCTCTGGTCCTTTTGAAAACCAAACCTGAATGCCGTAAACCTTACCTGAGAGTGACAGTCACATTAAAATGCCATTAAAGTGTGAAATAGGAACAAGGCGTGAAGGAAGGTTTAACCTCAAGCCGCTTCCGAGTTCCCTGGGCTTATACAGATGAGAACATTAGCTTTGCTGTTGTGGCTTTCTTCCTCTCCTACTTTTCTACAGGTTCCCTTTGTTCTATTTGCACAAGGCCAATGGAAAAATGCGTGTGTTTGAGGTGGGTTGTGTGGGGGCTGATGAAAGAATGGCAAGGTTAGGACATGAATGCATTAAACAGGCATGTCTACCTCCATTCTGCAATCACTCTATTAACTATCTGTCTTTTAGCAACTTCACCTCTCACTCCACACATGCATGTCTAAGCAATGGGAGGGATGACACCCCCGTGCACCTGAGGCTCAACGTAAAAACACGTTCTACAAAACACGGCATCTACAAAAAAAAAACCAAACAAAGGTGGTGATATTCGTGTTTGTTCTCTGATCACTGCAACAACAAGTCACGTACAGACACAATAACATGACCTCCGTTTGGCAGTCTGTATCTAACTACAACGTTCATTCATACTTTGATTTGATTGGCTGAGTGCATTCAGCACTAAATGACTAAAAGCACTGTTGGTTTTGATATAGGGACTCCAGCTGTGCTCTTTCAAGAAGAATCTAAAGTGAGACCCGGGCTTGTGTCAAGTCAATAAGACTGAAAACATTAAAACTGATGTTTACTACTTACACAGGTTAGAGCGCACGGAGCGTTCGCTGCTTGGATGCACTAAATCAATCGATACAGCTGCACAAATACACAAAAGCAAACAAGCCTGAATCTCATCTCTACTACTTACAACTCTGATCATTTTAACTCCTAACACTCTAACCACATAACACAGCGAAAAGAACATACACACGTTTTTTACACCTTCCGTGTAATCACAAAGAGGACAGCAAAATAAACATTTTTTTGTTTCATCCAAACAATACTCTATTTTGCCAATGTAATAATGGCAATATGGCTAATAAAAATAGATGTGTCATACAGATGCTGTTCTTTATGCATAAAATTCTCCCTTTTCCTGTTTAGCCTGTCTCTCATGTTAATCATTCTAAATATTGTCAGGCCAGTACAGTTCATGGTAATTTGAATAAATTTCAGTTTGGACATTTTTGTTTACTTTCGTAAGATAAACAATTTACATATTTGTTGTACCGATGTGAAGTCTGGGTCCTGAAGCAAATCCACCGTGCTAGGACACATAACAGCACTTTAATTTAATTTCACATTTTAATTTGGCCTGAGAGAGAATAAGATAACAGCTTGCCTGACGCTTTCTCCTAAACATTCACATTAAAATAGAGTGAAAGCTGGTATCAAACCATTTAAATAACCCTTTCCCACCTCGACTGCCCAACTACCAAAGTTAAACTGAAAGTGTGCGTGTTTGTGTGTCTATTGGGGGGGTGGAGAATTCTTTCCTAATTAATTCCTCTGCCCCATGTAACCCTCACACTATTCGTAATCCAGAAGGGAACATCTTTATTGATCTTGGGAACGCTTGAGTAGACTCCCAAAGCTTATCTCAGCATAAAATGCATCTCTTGTGACGAGCCACGATTTAATTAGATGACAATCACTGTTAACAATGCACTGCCGACATCACAAAATTTGCACGCCGGCGCTGGCAGTGATAAATTTCAGCTTCTCGGACAGGGACAATTCACATCCTTGAATTAACTCTTTCCATATGAGCAGGAATTTCAAAGAAGCACTGCGGATATTCTTAACTGTGTGTGGAGCACAATCATGTTCCATAGAAAATCTGTCAAAGCACTGCTGGAGCTCCTATTAAAGTTTGCAAAGCTGTCGATAGCAGGCCAAACCCTGGTTACATTATTAATGCAGGCTGAAAATGGTGATGTTGGTGGATGATGATATTAGTCTGTGGTACATAGAAGAGGGCGCAAACTGGATGTTATGGATGGAATATGGAATTATATATGTTCACTGCAACTCACAATACATCCACAAGAGGGCACTGCACATGATTTACTGTAATATAAAATAGATAACTGCAAAAGTATTTTATACACACACACACACACATACATCCACATTTATAATATTTATCTTAACACATCATTAATTAATTAATAACAGTAAATCTAACAAGTGCAATAATTTTAGCAATGTTTTGTTTACATGTTTCCTGTTCGGATTGCTAATAACTGTAAAGTCACCGCAGAATCTGAATAGAAATTAGTCCATTACAGGAATGCCTAATAAATATATTAAAACATAATTGGATCAATAGTTAAATGACAAAAACAGCAGGATGATGTCTAAATGATGATCACTTTGGCTGTCATAAACATCTCCCAGCACTTCCCAAATGCAAATGTGCATACACGGGGGACATTTCGGCAAAACCTTTCTCCGGTCTCATAAGTGACTTAAGCGATTGTGTCCACACATTACAAATTCTCAGCCTCCAATGGCTGGCACTAAACACGCCATCTTTTCAAGAAAAAAATGTCAAGCCACGGTACAGTTTTTTTGGAAAGAGGGGCATAGGTGAAGGCCAGAGGCTAATGGCAATGAGGGATTTGTCAGTCATCCTAACATTTAATAATCCCTGGCTCTCCATTTTCTGCTGTTTGTTTATATTAACCTCTGGCTGAACCCACTTTAGCGGCAGCCTCTGTGCCAGAAAGTTCACTGAACATTCGGCATGGAAGCGGAGAACATGTCATCTCGAATCTATTAGCCCACAGGGGAGACTGCAGCCGTCCACGCACCACACACACACACACAACTCACACACTGTAGGTAAGTTGCAAACATTCACATTTTCTGTACTGATGGCGCCTGTAACTGAGATTATTGCATGCAATGACCTGATTCTGACCTCGCTGTTTTTGCTCATGCCAAATAATCCTATCAAATAATGCAGTACACCTCACTTTTACTGCCTTCTGCCACGTACAGTTCTCCTGTGCCACCAGTATGAATGGGTTTAACAGTTATGGTATCTTTGCGGCTGGTGTCTTCCATTATTAACATGATCTCAAATACAGTGGATATGAGTAAGAACGCCTTCAGAATTACACATAAAAAGAAACACTGGGATTTGTAACTGGAAATAACCTAAATTGTTGTTTTCCTCTGTATTAGATGTAGGAAACCATTCAGATTAGCTGTATTATACAAAAATGGTATACCTCAATACAATAATTCTATTAATTGTGTTTTGTTAGTAGTCGGCACTGAACAGCTGTAATTGATAAAACAACGAGATTACTCTGTATATTATTACATTGAGAGTATAATGAAGCAGACACAGCACCCTGTAAGTTTGCATACTCACCATTAGGTGGTGACAAAGAGAAGACCAAGAGAATATTATCTATTAAAATATCTGCTTGTTGGGATGATCCATGTAATCCAAATCCATATTATATGTGATTACAAAACAAACGCATTAGCCTGTCAATACAAAGAAACGTGTCATTTTAAAGCTCAACCTGCATTTCCATTGGTCTTTCAATTTTCTAATCAGAATCAACTATTGTAATCGTACACAAATTTATTCACGTCCAAATTCGTTTATAATTAACATTAAGATATTAATTTTTACTAGGAAATATTATACTTTTAGCTAGGAAAGTTTCATTGGGATTAAAGCCTATTCAACAGGTGGTGAGCATCAGTTAAAAATCAACAGTGTGTATGTTAAAAATGCAACCAAATGAATAGCTTCATGACATGTGTTTTAAACATAACTTCAGACAAGTAGAACCATAACTAACCTTCCATCGGTTCTTCGGATAAATGATGAGGGACCAAAATAACTTTAAATGCCTTAACATCTATCCAGTTTGATCTAGAAACTAACGGAGCGTCTTTACCTCAAAGCCAAAGTATACGCACAGCCCGCGAACAGACGACAGGTGGGAGGGGTAAAGTCGCCGCCTATAAAGCATTATATTATTGAATAAATAAATACTGTGCCTAACTAACAGTAGCCCACTCGTTGTCACTGGTTTTCAGCATTTCAGGTATGTCCGAAAATAAAGGTGTTATAACAACGTTTCTAAATTCAACGTATAGATGATTTGAGAACCGTTGCTAATGAATCGTTGAAACGTACTCAAATTTGACTCCTCTGTTTCTGATTGGTCCACAAACGGAGACGCTGCAATCCGATTGACTGCAATCTGATTACTAAAGCCCGCCACCGGATTTCACTATTTAACAGCCAAGCGAAGTTGTGCAATAGTGGATACGCAAGTTTGCATTGAGTTTGTTTATTTGTGATTTTAAACATCGCTAGGTTGATGTGTATTACGTTGCTCGTGACAATCATAGTATATCACTAAGTTACTAAGTGTTGTTTTAAACACCTTATTGTCAATAATATTGTTAGACACTTAAATGTTGAACACATGATTAGATTCAAAATGCAATATCTATAAGGCGCAGGTAATAATTACCGCAGTAATCAACGATTATAGACGATAATGTGTTTTCCTTAATAAAATGCACTTTATATTTCCTTTTCTAGAAACCAAGATGGCGCGTTATAAATTGAAAACACTGGCGGTGAGTTTTGACAACAAAGAGAGTTAAGTGGTGACGTAGTGTCTGGACATGTTACTTAAGATATCAGTATTTACCAAAGTTAAAGCCATTAAAAGATTAATTAAAGGATTTGCACAGGTGTGTTTGACTGTGCCAATATTCAGAACAGAAGGAATAGCAAGACAGGTAGCAGCAACAGGTAAGGCCGGTGTTGCTTGACTACACTGAACAGTCAGGGCTCATGCATTGATTATTCCAGCGTGGTGTTCTCATCTGTAAACCGTTAAATGTGCTGTAATTTGATTTCATAATATCTGATTAGGTACACAGCACCCATGTGTTCTCTTTTGAACTGGAGCTGTCGTATAGGTAATGTTAGTGCAGTGTTTAATACCTGTAACTGGCTATCTAGTGTTTGAGGTTAAGGATGTCTGTTATAACTGAATCTGTGCCACAGTGGATTAGGCATGAAATAGAGATATATAGACTGTAAAATGTACAACAAGAATGTATTTGTTGTTTTGTGATGATTAAAGGATTAGCTCATTTAAATATTAAAATTCTGTTGTTGTTTTTTTTACTTACCCTTAAACCTGTATTGTATTTTGAAGTCATCTGGTAACTGTTTGTGAAGAACGGACTGAAATGTAGCACTTGTTTTCAATCCAGTGAGTTCTAGATAATCAGTCAAGTCTATGAGTTTTGCTCAACATCCAGATCAGTCCAAGTTATGAAGTAATCATTTAGAGCCAAATGGATAAATCAATTAATTGAAAGAACACAAATGCATTTACAAACCTTTGTGATACTTTCTTGGTGCT
>JAZGTJ010008802.1:2665-20413 GCA_036877575.1 Botia almorhae | reverse complement strand
TGTATATTTACTAATATTTCAGTCTTCTTGAGTTCAGAAGAGTTCGAAGAGTCAAGAAGAAGATTCTTCTTGCAAATGAATGTCATGTATTTGTCCGTTGGCCTTTTCTTTTTCTTCTAAAGCAGTGCGGCGTTTTCGACGGCTGCAGGAGCCGGCTAGTCTAGAGGCTCCTGTTTTATCCGAATGGGCGTGTGACTGGTTTGACATCGCCTGTCCTCTCGACTCAGGATGTATTCGCTGAACTGGGACGAGTCGACGCCCCCGCCACATGACGCCACCATGCTGAACCCTTTCTGGAAGAGTCTCTCCAGGACCTAGGAGAAACCAGGGAAAGTTTTCGGGTCATTCTGCGATAGGGATTCTTTATGCGTCCCTCATATACATCAATTACTGTTAATACACACATTTGAATACATTGTTATGTAAAGTAGCATTTTGTAAAGTAGCATCTGTATTTTTTTAAGATTTGTGTTGATTTTTGGAAAGACGAGAACTTGTTTCCCCAGGTCATGCATCATCTCTTTTTGAGGAGCACCCTGGAGTTTTACGAGCATGAGGCTTGTGATGTCTTGCAAAACCGAGAGCAGAACCGTTCTGTTACTGTTCTGAAGGCATAATTATACCCCAACATATATTTAAATGTAATTAAAAATAAACGTACGTCATCGTTGCTCATCCTAACGCTGGTCCAAATCGGGCCTTCCGTTTACTTTTACAATATTTTGAACAAATGGCTTTTTTTTCGACGAGAATCAGATTTGGGAATTTGGGCGCGAGGAACTGATGACGGTTTTTGAATTTAATATGTACTGTCCCTTTAAATGCATCATATGTTTTGAACGTACTTAAACTTAAAGATGACCCCTTCGGTATTTCAAGAGTGTTTATTGAGAGTAACAACAGTAACTCGGTTTGAGTTTTTGCAGTAAACTCTTATTTATGCCCCTCTATCAGCACTTCACATAGTTGCATCAAGACGCATTTAAAATTGCAGTATCAGTAACAGCGCTATCAACAACTTCACGCTTCCATTAGCCTCAGACGGTTCTCACTGCAGACCATCCGCCCGGGATGAGAAGAAGGGAGCAGACATCCCCTGGGCTGTTTACAGGGGTTTGATGCGCAGTCAAATGAGAATAGACTCCCCCACTGACAGCCCACACTGAAGCCGCCCGGCTCTTTCATTACCAGCCCCATACAGACGATCGGGGCCACTGTCAGCGATCCCTCACCGAGAGCCGTCCGCTGTCGCCGTCGCCACCGCCGACGAAAGCAAACGAAATGTTTTATCTGCCGGAGCGCTTGTAGATTTTTTTTAAATTCAATACATGCCGCCTCTAGTATTCACTTACTCCTGCACTTCTTTCAAGTGTGCTTCACATGAAAATGAAAGTTGTGGCTCGGGGCTACGCAGCCCAGATAAAAGTCCCTCCGCAAAAAAAAAAAAACAAGAAGGAATCAGTCGAACTGCACAGGGCCTGAGAAGAAAATGTCCGCCCTTATCCTCGCTTTGGAAGCTCTTTCTGCGGTCAAACTTCTAGAGGAAATGAGCGCGATTACGTTTTAAAGCAACATTGCAACAACGTGAACTATCGGCGTTAAGACTCGAGTTGCGTCAGTGTTACAGAAACGAATTCGAATGCGCGAATTGGGCGTCTTTGAAGTTCGTTCTTTTCGTACGATTTTCAAGCTTTAACGCGAAATTTGAACGTCCACTTCGTGTCAAAGATTAAAGGAATGTTTCACGTTATACCAAGAAAATATTTTTAAATTGTCCCAGAATTTGTCAACGGATTAATTTTTTTGCGTGTTTTTACGCCGCAAACACAGCGATTTTTCACATCGATTTTCATGATACGTTTTTTTGGTGTAAGTCAAACCAAATCCACAGCAATTTGTGAGCCGAAATAATCATTTAATTAACACATCTGTATGTTAATATATAACTGTGTGTGGGGGGGTAATGAGCAAACAAAACAACATATAGACGATCTGAGGCCTTCAAAATACTCATGCATTGATATCTGAAAGCCTGTGATGTCGACATTACACTCAGTTCTCTGAGGGTTGCATCACTTTTAAATTTCTTACAGTAAACGGCTACAATTTCTTGCCAACAAACTCCATCTCTCTTCCTCTGTGTTTGTGTATGTCTCTCATCCATTGTCATTCCTCTCTGATTGACTCAGATTTCGTAGGTGGGTTCTTGAGAACACCTGAGATGTGTGACAGAGACGACACACACAAAATCCGCCCGCGTGATCCGGCTGGTTATGTGCGCGGAAGAGGAAAAACACGAGTTATCAGACGCGCTAATTAGTTAGTTACACCGTAAGTCAATTAGGCGTGTGTAAAAAGTAGCATAAACCAGTTTAGGTTGTTCAAAGAAACCAAAGTACAGTATTAAAAATGTAGCATGTGTGTTTAAAACGCTGGCGGCGCAGAAGCGTTGGAGCACTTTTTCAACCGGAGAGATTTGTCTTAAGGATGAGCTACAAATAAATTATGCATATAATTTCCCTCTCTTCTCTCGTTTTCATGACTATATATTCCAACATTACCATTGCCTCTAGGATTCAAAGTACTGGACGTTATAACTCCAGAGTGTGCGTGTGTATGCAACTATGTTTGTACGTAACGTGTGTGTGTTTGTGTGTGTGTGTTAAAGCGCCTTTGAAACAGCCGAATGGTGAATTATGCGAGGACATCTCGCGCACACCTTTGCAGCTGTGTGGCCACACCTTCATCCACACCTGTCTGCTACACCTCTCATCTCCTGTTGGCATGCAGCTCCAAAACACATCGGCACAACATGCCGAACATCTCGACAAACAACCGGGCCAAACCAGAGAACTAGTAAAATCCATGTCTAGCATTTCAAATAAAAAGCTCTCGTGTGACGCGATTGGCCCCAGCAACATTTCCCTAATGTTTCGTTAAGTAACAATTTGAATGTTCTAAGAACGTTCAAAATGTCCGGTTTTTAGACTTAAACATAAGCGTCAAACCAGATAAATAGTATATACAGTAATCGAATCTCACATAATCATGTCTAGGTTATGTTTAACCCCCACCCCCCATCCCCCAAGAAATACAAAGAAATAATGTTTGCGAAAAAAATTAAAAGGCTGTTTTTATGATTTTTTTTGCCTTTTGACAATTAAACATATTTTACACCCAGATTCTCATTATTGAAACGCATCATTTTGAATAAAACATGTTTTAAGTTATTTTTAATGATAATTCTCATTAGGTTCTCATTACTGTTTAAGAACTTTTTAGGTTCCACGAAATTTAAGCAAATATATTACCAGAAAACAGAAAATATATTAAGAAAAATACACCAAGAAAATATATTACTTATTACTAACAAATATATGACCATGTACTTGCTATCAGCCAATCACAACGCTGTACCTGCACAGAGTTGAGCCTGCAGTAGCCATTCAGTGGAAAGCGAATAACGTGGGTTGGGTCCTGGTTCCAGCCGGCATTGACGGAATTACACATGACGTCTCCTGTCTCTGGGAAAATCTCCTCGATGAGGGCCTTGTCCCCACTGATGGCGATCCTCTCGCCCAGGTCGGGGGTCACCCGCACCACCAGGCACTCGCAGGGCTGAGACGCCCGCCGCTGCTCGCGGTCCTGTTTCCAGCGCTCCAGCTCTTTCACCATGGGCGTCAGCTGGTAGTACCGAGCTTCCTCGTACAGCAGCTGGAATTCCTGCAGGAAAAACACGTGGAAGTCAATGCATGCGCAGAGAGACGGATGGAAGCGAATGCGTAAACAAACCACGCAGCAAAAAAAACAGCAAACAAATGTACAAACAAGTTATCAAACAAACCACAGAGCAAACAAATTAGTAAACGAATGAACAAACAAGCAATCAAATGAACCACAGAGCAAATAAACAAATCAACAAACAACAAATGAGAAAAACAAACCAACAAATGAATAAAAATTGAAGTCAAGCAAGACATTTACACTTAAATATCACGTGTTTTGATGTTGCGAATACGCATCAAAAGGCACGATGGGCAAATTAAATGTGGTATGTTTCAAAGCACCCGGCCGACACATGGAGCGGTTCGGCCCATCTGACCAATCTTTAGACAGGACCGGGGTTGGGGATGGGGGGGGTATAAGCCTCACGGCTCTCCCCTCACACACAGACACTGCAGTCGGACAGCACAGATGCCTGCCTGTGCCTGAGGCTTCTTTTGCCCCCCAGCACAGTTACCCCAGTTACACTCGCCTTTTATTCACTGCTACAGCAGATGGCAACGTGCCTCAGCCCTGCCAGTACAAACACCAAAAAACCTCTAAAATATCTTCATATATTTACACCAGGAACATGAATAATAAAGGTGTTTCTGTTACAAGTAGTCAGAAATGAACATATTAAGGGCCGATATTTGGTCCTGGAATTGTGTATCTGGGGCATTGTTGGGTTTCTGTATGATTTTGGTAGAATACATTTTGAATTGTATTAATTGTGTGTAGGAATGCAACATCTAACATACACTAAAGCCATAATAAATCATATTTAGGACTAATTAGACCTAATAAAGAATATTACTAAATATATTGAATACCAAACAACAGATAAACAACACAAAAACGGATGAATTCACCAGAGGGCCATTTTTACCTCAGCATATGTGAAATATCTGCTGTATTTTCGACACTTTTTTCCCAAGCCCTGGTTCATTTCCGCCAGTTAAGCAATGGTGCTATTGTAATACAGTAAACTATTGGTTTTAAGTCACTTTACGTCAAATAAAAGGCTTTTTGCTTCTTTTTTATCTGATTATTACTATTACAAGTACGGTTCAAATACACGAAAATCGAATTATTCGTCATATTAGCACGGAAATATTAAAACCCATTTTAGCCGGTAATGCTAATACACCGGTTTCGCTGTGAGTCGTGTGAGATTGTTCCGTGATCTAGCACCGGTTCCTCACACCCGCCCTGTAAAACTACTCATTTCACTGCAGGCTACGCCACGGAGAACAATAGCACCGTCCATCTCAGATACAACACTCGTTTACAATTACCACAAGAAAAGGGGTTGTTTTCTCACCCGCACCCCTCCCTCGACATCCCTTCTTTCTTTCTGTTTTCCCTCTCTTCCTTTCTTTAGCACATACTGGTGCTGACAACATGGATACGAGACTTCGGGCCTTCGGGCTCTTGCTAATTCAAAGAAAAACAAGCTCAGCTTCTTTCCCAGGTCTACAGCAAGGGCTGGGTATGTTTTAACAGTCTCCTTGTGTGACTCACTTTTGGGGAAGGGAAGCTAAAAGCATCGGCCCACACAGAAAGAGTCTTTAGGCCATATCTATATGGACAAATGAAAATGGACGTTATACGCAGCACATATATTTCATGGAAAAACTTTATCCAGGAGAGAGAAACCGGCACTTAGCCAACACTGCATCCGATAAATATGCAAATGTAACGGATATCGGGAAAAAGACAGATCATATTCCCTGTATATCCCAATTTAGTGCCCTGATACAGGTTCCTCAATAGTTCTTTAGGTTCTCAGTACGGAACGCTTTTCTTATCAAGAACCATTTGTTGCTAAATATGACTTTTTGAGTTGGCTTGTGGATTCTTGTCATTCTTTGTACATTATTAAATTAAAAATGGTGTTTCATTATAGATTATAGCTGTGGTTCCGGACGGGTGGGGTTCTGTTTTATTTCGACCTAGAACGGTAGAACGGTGTGCGTTCATAGTAACTTTATGGTGTTTTGCCACAAATTCATCCGTCATTTGGAAATATGACTAATACAAATACAATATTTGTGTGCTTAATGTTCAGTGTAAAATCTTGGTTCTGAGTCAGATCCAGTAAGGAACCAGCTGCCTTCAAAGCACTTAAGAACTGAAGAACTTCATAATTACACATTCTAATGGAAATTCTTTCATGGCAAACGGCTATAAAAACTTTTCTTGGCTCTTTCGAGTGCGGTTATTTGTGCTGCACAGCCTCTGCACATATTGATTCGGTGATCCTGCAACGCTGAGGTCATGACCGGGCAAGATCCGAACCCGACAGCGGCTGCGCGTAGCGACCGGTTCATTTCGTCTTTGCTGGCTGAGTTTTCTAACTCGTACGGGTCGCGGCACGTGAGTTTTGTTGAGCCGAGTGAGTAGACGCAGTTATAATGATGTGTCTCTGTTCTGTTCTATACATTTTTTATGTTATGCTATCAAATCTGCCTGTACAGAGGAGGAAGGCTGGCCGCCGAGCCCTAGGCGGAAACAAGCCGGTCCCTCCCTAATTAATCCCATTGACACAAATACTTTTACCCATGTGAATTTTAGCCGAGAGTATATAATCTGTTCTCATTGAAGGAAAACATTGACAGAGGTCAACAACAGTATCTCGCGCTATACTGAGTCTCTTGTTGAACTTCACGAGTCGGAGATTTGTGTTTTTTTTTTGTATTTTCTCCTTAACTAATATGATGTGGCTGAGTAAACATTCATAAACAAACAAACACTTTTTAGACCCTTTAATCTTTAATCTGGACATTTCCTACATTTCTAATAACTCTTTTTTTAACTAATGCTCTGCTCTGTAGTGTTATATAGGTATAATTTGAAAATAATAATATTATAATTATTGGTTAATATTCTTAATAAAAGCTACTAGGATGTTTTTAACTGGGGGATATAGATTTGGCTGGGGGTGTCCCAGGGTCTGGGTTAAAAAACTCTCCTGTATTTTATTGAAACCATCATGTCTCTTTGTTCAAGTGATGGGCACAGTGTGATGCTCTGATAGTACGAGAGGAGCACCGTGGAAGTTCTGACCTGCTAAAGACATCAACAAAGAATAGTTCAAAATCTCGGGCACCATTCACTTCTGTTATACAGCTGAGAGGAGACAGGATATTATTATTTAATATAACTCTGATTCTGTTCGGCTGAAGGAAGAGAGCCATATTCACCTAGCATGCCTTTAGGGTGAGTAAATTATGGGCTAATTTTCATATTTGAGTGAATGGTTTCTTTCAGTGTGTCTGCGAGGTGTTTGCGCATCACCTTAAAGTCGTCAGGCAGGAGCAGTTTGCTGGTTCTCAGGTAGCTCAGGATGTAACGGAAAATCTCTCCGTCTCTGTCTATGAAATAATGTTGCTTCAGACTGTCCAGAACGATCGGTTCGGTGCCGTTGAACAGACGACTGATTCTGCGGGAAGATTTAGGCATTTAAGCAAATACTTAGTATGTTAATGTGATTCTGCTTATTTAAATGGTAAAAACTCTTCGAAAACTTTCTCTAAAACACCTTTCTTGAGATTTTCTTTACGTTTATCATTCATAATAAGTTTAACCGCAAAACGCACACGTTGATTCTTTAACCTGATTTAAGCTCTGTAACGGGGTCAGTCCTTCAGAATCACGTGCTATTTCTGCTCCGTGGCTAAATCTACTTCATCTTTGTAAAGATGTTCCTATTTTATTCCTCCGTTTCTGTCCTGTCTTTCTTTCCCTCCCTTTCTTTCTCTCATTCTGAAAACCGATGCAAAAACACTTAATAAGAAAACTAATTCCCTCTTTTCTGCCTCAGGTGGTCTGTTTCTCATATGGTCTTGCCGTTCCCCAGTTAGAATTTCACCATATAGCTTTGGGCAATCTTAGTTTTTCATCTCAGCCCTTTTTTTTCCTCCGAAAAGCAATTAAAATGCTGCCTGCTTTTCGCCCTCCCCCATTTTCCTCCCCTCCCCTCTTCGCCTTGCTCTCTCGCTCCATATCCATTAATAAATCAGAGCGAGCCGCGCTCTCTGTTAACCTGAACAGATGTGGCAAAAGCTCTCTCGCTCTCTCTCTCTCTTCCTATCTCACACACACAAACACGCGCGTCTGTAACAGGTGGCGTGTCCTTTTATCCAGCAAACCTCTGTGGATTACGACTGCGAAGAATCTAGCAGGTAGGAAGGGCACAAATCTACAAGTGGCAATCGTGATCTACAGTATAACTGAGTGTTGCACGCACAAAACTAACAGTAGCTTAAATTATGGCATAAATAAATCTTATTTAAATTGATATTATATTAAGCCTATATTAAGCATTAAACCAATACCAGATTTTGTGTGTGTGGTACATTTTGTTTTCACTTGGATTCACGTAATTATCACATGTATTACGTATTATTACATCTCATTTACATATCACAGTTAACATGCCTGTGCACTGTAATAAGTTGAGCCACAGAACTACAGCGTGGTTGTGGGCGAGCACATAAACCGCACACGACTACTTATGCCCTACAACTGCCGGAAGCACAATAGCACATAGTTTTACGTCAACTTCCAGCCTCGCCCATTCCAGTTAACTCTCCGAAAAGGTTGCTCGGGGGTCATGCATCAAAACGCGACAGGTTGCTCTTACCTCGAGTCGGGGTATTTGGTGAGGGTAGCCAGACTGCTGGTGTACATGTGTCCGCCTACGTCAATGTGGACTGGAGCGTTCGCTTTGGTCAGCTGAGCCGGCAGTGGGATTCCCTGAGCGGCCAGAGGAGACACTGGGGACCGGGTCAAAGAGAGCCGAGACATGCTCCTTCCCTCCTGTACAAACAGCACAGTATCGAATAAATACCCTTTCCCCTTTAGTCTCCGCGATGCGCTTGTGGCCTGCGCGCAAGCGATCACTTCTACATCTCCCCGATTGCTTTTTTCACCTTAAGAATTAACACCACTACTCTAATTAAGAAAATGTGCCCGCCGCTTTTTACCTTCTTTTTCATAGAACCGGAGGGAAGAAATGGGGTGATGCTTATTAGAGAACACGAGAGATAGAGAAGGAGAAAGAGAGAGAGGGAGGGAGAGAAAGAGAGAAAAAGAGAGGGGGGGGGGGTGGATGGATGCTGGTACTGTAGGTGTCTACCTAGAGGGAACGAGAGGAGAAGTGTAAACTCCTAATTAAAGATACCGGGCGAACGTGCGAGACGCAAAACACCTCGCCACCGATCCTTAAAAGTTTGCCAGAGCGAATGAATCCACATTTCGAGTCGAAAACAGATATTTATAAAACACTAAACAGGACGCGACTCTCGCTTTCTCCCCCAAAGGTCAAAAACAACCTTTAAAACGCTGCTACGTCACAATGAAGTTTCGAGTGACGCTGCTGCATGCCGCTGCGCGTGAAACGCACGAAAATGCGCAATATTCGCAACGCGACGGTCACGTTCAAAATCGCGGTGACCAAGACGCACCGAGAATAACGTAGAGTAGATCTGACCGCGTCTGTGTGGTGCATCGACCTTTGTGTGAGACAGCGAACAATATCCACCTAAGCAGATGGTTAAAGTCTTTTTTCCGGAGGCGTAATGCCCGGAGCGGTGCGTGCCCATTATTTTCCTAAGAGACGTATATGTGTTTAAATAGAAAGCACGTCGTATGTGTATACATCTATTATGTATCTAACTTTATATTCACAAATGTCCTCAATTTTGATCGAAGGGCATATTTAAGCAGTCGCTATACAGTCGTCATTGTTAATATAAAAAACGTTACTAATTGTGTTTGTAAATTCTCCGGCTCTCGTTGTAAAGACAAGCAAAAGAATCAGATTCAATACTGTAAATACTTCGTCTTCAAATATCTCGATATTAAATACGACATCCAAAGAATTTCTGAGCATCGCATCACTTTCAGAATAACTGCCCCACTTTTTCCACGATACTTTTAAAATACAGCAGCCTGTTCGCACTAAAGATCACACGCCAACGTTAAGAACGTGACTCTGCGAAAATCAGATCGCATCAAAAACACATCAAAGTCAGAAATAATAGTTTGTTATGTTAAAACTGCGCCCGGGAGTGCGTAAAAAGCCCCACAACTCTCCGTACCGCACTTCCTGAACGCATACAGCATACGGTCATACCCTGACCTCTCATTTTATACCCAAATCAGCCCTCCCTGATGTAAAACTACACAGGCACGACACATTGAGAACGAATGCAAAGATGCAACATTCGTAAATTTGAGAGAATCCACCGTACCGTTTCAAACATTTTAGGATGTCCGACGCAATCTGAAGAGATTCTAGCAGACTCTGTTGAAGGTTTGCGTTTCCTTTAGATACAACTTTTCGCAAAAACAATTTTTTTACAATCTCGGTCCACCCACTTCGCCGCTCCAAGATCTCTTCGTAGCGCAGAATCCAAACGTTATTCAAAAAGGCTTTTGGATCCAGCGAAATCTAATGCCGGTGCCAACGAAGCGCTATGTAGGTTCCTGTGGCTTTAAAAACTAGCTTAAAATACCGAGGTGTCGGTATAAGACCACAGAGCAATAGACACTTTCCACAAAAGCTACACAGGGGAGTCGGTCACGGCTGCGTCCTTACCTTGGAAGACATAGCTGTAACTGTATCTTCAGCCCTCTTTAAAACATGAGATCGATCGTGGCGTGTCTTCGCCTCGGTTTTTTGTTACTCGCTCCTTTTTTGTTGAAGCGTGAGAGCGCGTTGAAGGCACGGCGTTCCAGCCCGAATAACAGAGGACAGACGAACAAGAATTCTCGCTCAAGGCCCTCCAAACGCCCCGGGGCAGGATTAGGCTACAATTAGCTCAACCCTGCCTGAGCTGGGGCGAGTTAAAAAAACAACATTTGATCTCGCTATACAGATTTAGAAGTATACGCATCCGTGCGTTTTCGTCGTATCCGATGTATGTACTTTGCCACGTCTGAACGATGATACGCGTGAAGCGCAAGCGTGTGCGTGGATAACGGTTTACCGGGTTACCTGTGCGCCCGCGTCTTTGGTTAACCTCCAGAGCGCAAAAGAGATATATAATAATCTATTGTTGTTGCAAAACGGATTTCTAAGCAACACGTACTTTGTATTGTATTTGTGTTTATCCCCCCCCCCCTCCGCCTTTTTAGTTGGATTCTTAGAGGCTTGGAAGAATCAGTCTTCTTAATGTGGTTTAATGCGCATTTGCTTTCAGCGTTGTAATAATATTCTGCTGGCCATGAAAACTAAATGGCGTGTATTGATATGCATTGTGCCGCCGCAAAAGGCGCCCACACACTTCGCCCCGAGCCAAACGCGCCATTTCAATTTTTGCGCGCGGCTAGATAGAGACGTCGCCTCGATGGCACACTGGCTTTCAGGTGGAAGACAGGTTCATTGTGCTGAACAGAAACAGATCGTACGAGAAGCGCCTTTGACAGCCTCAGACCGTCGTAATAACTGCTTCCCCTCGACCGCCTGTACATTTCCTGAGCCTTGGCATCTGGCGCCAACCAGTGACCAAACTCAATTTCCAAGGCAAATTCAAATACTGACGGACGCGAACGAGATAGCCCGAATAGATAATGCGTTCTGATTTCCATAAATGAAAACACGATATATTTCACTTAAGTTTTAGGTGTTGCGAAAAGGAAAAGGCGATAGTTCGTGAGGTTTTGCAACACGGGGACGTGTGTTGGAAGCATCAATTCCCGTGTCCCAAATTCGAGTTTTCCTCAATCATTTTTTGGCACACGCGGCCAAATGTTATCACATTATACACAATAGGCCACATTCTCGAGCGACAGCACGGCAAAGCAAATCTGTGTGCGTACAGGAATATGTTGCGAACTGTTTGGACTTAACAAGCATTTTTGCCCCCTTCGGCTGAAATTAGTTTCCCACATCAGACGAACAGCAGGAAGACAAGATATTTTTGTTCAATTAAACGAACGGGCCCGGAGTTAGTTCAATTACTTGACGCTGGAGGAAGATGTACATTTACAGATTTAAATAGCTTAGACGGTTGCCTCGAGGCCTGAACTTAATTTCTTACATTTACAGGGGTTGTGAAGGAGAGAAGAGGGTTATCCCTTCCTATCATGCCAACAAAACATATAGCTAAGGAACATTTACTATCTCCGGTATCTCTGTTGCGCTTATAGTCGATTCAGGTGCGTCGTTTACGTTTACATTATGCGTACGGCTTTTATCCACGTACAGTGCGTTCAACGCATACAACGTTGTCGGTACGCGCGTTCCCTGGGAATCAAACCCGCAACTTGTGCGTTGCCAGCGCGATGCTCTACCAACTGAGCGACAGAAACACTAATCAAAGGAGCAACCTGAAATAAAAAACAAATATCTGGTTTAATATACATCATTAACTAATGTTTTAAGGTAGATCTTATTAATAATATTACTACTATTATTTCTGTATCACCACTGAGTACTGTAGTGTTTACATTAAAATTAATAGATGTACCCACTGACTGACCATTATGTATATTTCTAATGTTTAAGTAGTATTATAGGAGAGACAACTATCTGTGCGTCATTAATAAATACATATAATAAGCCTTCGCTTGTAGTCATTGTCCAAGAGGTTTTCAGCGGTCCATCCTTAGACCACAGCGCCACCTGCCGCACATAACAAGCATCGCGCATCTAAACAGCAGGCGATCGCCCGCTCACGGTAAACGACTTTCAACATTTTTGATGCTGTTGCATTTTGTCTACACCTCTTGTAATTATATTTTCCGGAGTCTTTTTGTAATAACTTAATTTCTAAAAGCGAGTTCAGAGCGTTTCTCGCGCGCCTCCAGCTTCGTGTGTTTCGAAACACAATCACAGAGGGACTCAATTTTCTTTACTTTTCTCCTCCTCTTTTAAATACGATTTCGGTGCTGAGGAACGAAGAAGGAGAATTTGCTTTGTTCCGTCTTCCACGTGACAAACGGTGGCTGGTTTGATGTGCCTTTTGAGTGTCATTGTGAGAACAGGATGTCAAGGCCCCGGGGCCCGTGAGACGAGGCGGGGGTAACGACGGGGCGGAGCCTAAAAAGCCGCAGTCGCTCCGGGCTGGAGGGCTTGTTGGAGTGGGAGGACAAGATGTAAAGATCAACGCCGGGTTTGACTGCTTTGTCAGGGGGGAGCTCATCTTTTGTCTCCAGTGCTGGGATAAAGTATTAGAAAAATAACCAAATATATAAACAAACATGTATAAACGTACCTTCTGAGAGCTGTTCTATCAAACACCCCGCCAAATTGTGGCCAAACAGCACTGCAGCTGGACTGAGCTGGTTTTCCCCTGTAGGATCAAAATAATGTTTTGATTGAACGATATTTCTATGAACCAATCAGATTGCAGGATTAGGTTTTGATGGTTGATGCTGGGCATAGTAGCTTGTATATCATTCTTATTGATGTGTTATTTGCACGGTTTCCACGGTCAGTTATGGTTAGGGTTTGGCTCAGACTTAAAAAGTTAATTTTTTTTATTGGCCTGGTATTATATTCCAGGATTATTATATTATATATATCAGTATGTAGCATTGGGATTTACTTAATGATTAAATCACAACTTACATTAATGTACTTACAGATTCAGGTTTGGCCGTCTGCCATTATATCACATAATGACTTCATTATTACAGTACATACAGTAGAGGGCCGTAACCCAGAGATACCAGCAAACTAACACTAAAAAATGGTGCCAACATTTATTGATACACAGAAAAAGTCAAAACCTAATGTGAGAAACATGAACGTAAGGCAGAAGGTGTATTCGGTCACGCTCTGACAGACGACACACGGTATACAAATTCAAATACATTCACAATAGTTCGCATTATTGTATCGATACGGACCAAACGGTCACTTTGTTGCATGTAAATTGACACTCATGTTAAACGCGTCGCATGTGCATTCAAAAATTACCGGCTGTGCAAAAACGCTGCACCTCTTAATAGTAAACAACAAGACGAGCAGCGACCCTCTGTTCAAAACCGGTGACAGTAGACACTCTTAGTACAATCTGTTCATTCTAATCAGCCTACAGAACACGTGACAGCTACTGTACACAGGGCCACACTCGCGTGTTAAGATGCACAAAGCGTTTCAGAGGGTTTGCTTACCGAGTACGAGATTTAATATGTTTTGTAAATAAGATGAAAGCAAGGACCAGCCTGCAGTCACTGAGTGTGATTACCGTCTCACATTTAGATTTGTTAATAAATAAACAACAACGTTTTAAGGTAATAACTTCACTAAGACAAAACGTGAACACCAGGCCAACAGCGAGTTCAACAGTTTTGGTAATATGACTATAAAAAAAGGCCTCAGTACAAATCTTCAAACGGTTTGGAGTAATTAAACATCAGGTAATCCATGTAGTAAAAGTCATACGCTCTCTGCCTCTCCGTCACGTTTAACTTTGCAAAGTATCTCCTCGTAATTTCTGAGGACGTTCGTTCTGCATTAGGGTTTCTGTCTTTGAAACTAGGAAACGTTAAGTTGGCCGGAGCGCCGATTCTTCTCAAGAGGAAATTGGCCTCCTCTTCCAGGGTCTCGAATTTCCCGATGAAGTCATAGTCCAGCAGGCAGGGGCTACAGAGTTGGCCTACGGGCTCCCAGTGGATGTCCATGCCGACTGGGCGATGAACATCTAACAAATACTGGATGAACTCCTTGAAGGTCACGCCTGCCCCCGTGCGTAAAGCGTACTGGGTAGCATTGCTTCGGTATTTGGAGATGATGGGCTTTCCAAACACTGGGTGGTAGTAGGAGTTTGGGCTCTCAAACTTATCCCGAAACGCAGACACCAGCCTCTCGAAGGGTTCTCTCAGAAACAAGACTTTGGTGTAGGTTTTCAGTCGATGGAGGATACCCTTGTGATCAAAGGAGTCAAGACGTTTAAGGTGATTCCCATAATGCACCTCTTCGTGTTGGATCTCCCCTGTGGAGGACGCGAGACCCTGGAGGACCATAAGCACTCGCTTCCAGTTGGAGCAGCCTGCCTTTGGTACCTCGCAGTAGAGGAGTTTGTGAGTGTCCTCCACAAATATACGCGCCACCTGCATACGGGTTACAGTCTTCTTACTGGTACCACTTGTGTATTTGGCACAGACCTCTCTCATGAGCTTCTGGCGTACCTGCTGTACCCGAGTAAGTCGTTTAGTGCTGTACCTGCTCTGGCCAGGGATGTCACTGTTGAGCTGCTGGACAAGTGGACCGCTCCTGAGGAGTTTTCGGTGACTCTTCGTGACATGGGCAGCAGTGATGTCCCTGGGGTTGATCAGAGAGGTACGCTGGACCCATGGGAAGACTGGTAGCTGGACTGGGTGGGCGGGGCTAGGAAGGTTGTCCTCTATTGGATAAGAGGTCTGTCTGTCGTTGTCAAGACAACGAGAACATTGTTGCTGTGAGTGAGAGAGAATAAGGGTGTAATTAGTAACAAAAATTAACATCTGACGGGTTTAAAAACACAAAAGACTTTCGTTTGCTTCAGTAAACTTGAAAATGTTGTACAGTGCACAAAAGGCGGTGAGGATTTTAAAATCCTGCCTCTCCATTGGTAACCACCAAGTGGTGCCATCGCACAAAAGATCGCATGATTGCAGCCTCTCAGTTCCTTCTGCTGTACTTAGAAACGTCATTTCCAATCCGACTGAGGCTTCTGCCTCAGAGTTTTGCATCATGTAGATTTTCAATACAAATTACATTACAAATTAAAAACAAAATTGCACGATTATTACACGTGTACTGAGAATTCAGGTCCAAGCATGCAAACATGATAAAAACTGTACCACTAGACTAATCCAGTTAGTGGATTATAACTACCTATAAAACGCCTTCATCTCCTTTTGTCCTAAGTGACCCACGTCTGCCTCTGGTACTCCCTCACCCAAAACAGGTGCAGGATGTACCCCAGACCGTAGACACTTGTGCAATATGATGTATAATAAGTACAGCCAGAGGTAAAAGATAGCGATTTGTCAACAAGCACACAAATAAGCTTACCTTTCTCACCGCTTGTACTTGGGTGAATATGACCTGCGCACCTGAGGGGAAACCAAAGACACGCAACATCAGAATGACATTTAGAGACATTTTTACGATCCACGTACCATGAAAGTGAACTTTTGGGTTCAGGAATGTTCACCGGGCCGCTTACATTCAACACGCAACCAGTGGAAAGCAGGTCGTTAAAATGAGACCCGCAGCCTGTTCCGGTGTATTGGAATAAAGGACCATATGGCTCGGGGAAGCGTCCTTGCTCTTATTTTTGTCATAGTACACGGACGAAGTAAAGAGAAAGGGCGGCCGAGCGAGCAGGCGGGTGTGCGGGGGAGGAAGGGAGGGCGTTTGACTCCCGCAGTGGACTGCTAATGTTTATGTACCACAGCTTCCAGTAGCTCCAGATGGTCTCTCAGCACCCTGACAAACATCATCGTGACACCAAAGGTTATTGTGTATGAGATGCGTGTCAGAAATATACGGAAACATATTCATTAGCATTCACTGCAGGAGCACAGTAGCTTGTTAACCGTAAATCGCTTAAAATGATTAATACAAAAACCAAATCCGTGTCTGATATTTTTAGATTTTTCGAAGAATCTTCCCAGCTAACCGGAAATGTTCTCAGGACACTGGCCAACGTTCTCTAAAAGTTTTCTCAACGTTATCACACACGTTCTTGTAGTAATGTTAGTAGAATGTAATTTCACGTTACCGAATTAAAACATTTGAAAAACGTTTTTATAACCAATACGTAACGTTAAAACAACTGGAGAATCTGAACATTCGAAGACATTTTTTCAACATTTTTGTTACTTAATGGAAACATTAGGGACACGTTCGTACAACTTCAGATTGTTAGCCGGGTTAATACATTTTTCTAATCTAATACATTTAAAGTTAGTAGTGACGATGGTTGTTAAACTTGGAACAAAAGGACCATAAAAGGCTTTCATATCCCTCGTGGCCTGTATTTTAACATATTAGTGTATCTGAACTGAACAAAACTCACTGAAACAAACTGCTTTAAAAGAATCGTTTAGTACAAATAAACAATCATTTTACATTTATGCATTCGGCAGACGCATTTATCCAAAGCAACTTAATGTAATATATCATGATATAATGTGACATATTTGTCAGATATGATAACCCTGAAATGTGACCTCTGCATTTAACCCACCACTGGTGAGGAGTGAACAAACACTGCAAGTCGTGCACACACACACACACACACACACACACACTGCAAGTTGTGCACACACACACACACACACAAACACACACACACACACACACACACACTGCAAGTTGTGCACACACACACACACACACACACACACAGCGCCAGAATCGAACCAGGAAACTTCTGATTACACACTTTACACACTTTATTTATCAGTGCATGTGTTCCCTGGGAATCGAACCTGCAGCCTTTGCGTTGCTAACGTAACGCACTACCAAATGTGCTACAGGAACACTGAATAGAAAAACATATAGAAAAAAGATGTGTAAAGATTCTAAAAAAAATCTACTTCTGCGTTCCATAAAAAACAGTGTGCACGTTTATAACGACACGCGTCTCATTTCCTGGGTGAAATACACAAATACACACATGCTGACAGCAAATTTCTATTCTTGCGAGTCGAAGCGAAGGAGCAAAGCCACTTCTGGAGGAGTGTGGAACATGAACCCCGCTGTACCTCACCATCATGTCACTAGATTGACAGAACTGCAACTCCAGGACTGCGCCGAAGGGGAGATTGGAAGATGGCCTGAGTCACACTGAATTAGACTTTGCAGGTTTGGCAGAAACATCTCAATGTTCTGACAGTGACCTATGGAAGGGCAGAGTCTGGTATTGATTATATGCCCGAGCCGCGACACTTTTCCTTGATGGATTCATTGCAGGCTGAGCCCTGACACGGGTTCGAGAGATGCAGCAATTATTTACAGGCCGGGAGAACGAGATG
>JAZGTJ010008801.1:0-20415 GCA_036877575.1 Botia almorhae | reverse complement strand
AATACAGGTGTAGAGCTGTATTCAATAACACTGACACAGATCAGAGATCAGATGAATACAGGTGTAGAGCTGTATTCAATAACACTGACAATGACACAGATCAAATGAATACAGGTGTAGAGCTGTATTCAATAACACTGACACAGATCAGATGAATACAGGTGTAGAGCTGTATTCAATAACACTGACACAGATCAGAGATCAGATGAATACAGGTGTAGAGCTTGTATTCAATAACACATTTACCTTATATTTTATCCACAAAGTGAAAGTATTAATCAAATGTATTGTTGTGATTTTATAGGCTTTGTTTCAGTTCAGTAATCTCATCTGTATTCACTGCTTTCAGACCAAAGATTTCCTCCAATAGAATCCCATTCGTCATGTTTGAAGCCCAGTGCAGTTCAGAGTACTGCAGCTACACCGGCAGTGATGTGGATGAGAGACTCAACTCTGTGCCCATCTATCAGCAGGTTCTGGTGCTGAAACACGATACACAGGACAGGAAGTGCTTCAGGGCACTTTTTGAGAGAGTTGCAGTGGGCTGTACATGTGTACAGGCCAAAACCAGCTGAAATCACTCTGTATGTTTCATGAGCTTATTTATTTGCTACAGCAAGATTGAGACTCTTTGTGTCTGCCAAATGTATTTCACTCGTTTCCAAAAGAACTTCAAATCTGCATGTGTTGTAGTTTGTGTACAAATTTAAGATATACAGAAAATAAATGAGTTTCTGAAAGTCATTTACCAAAATACTCATTTATGTAACCAAACATTTCATACTAGCCTTAACAACGATGTAAAGTTTTACATAACATTTTAACAGCTGTAGAGATGTGGTCTCACAGCACTTACAAATCTCACTGCCAACCTGTTGCTACAAAACTCGATAAATTGGTATTAGCCTCCACTGCCATTACAAAACTACATGACAGGCACTACCAGTAAGAATAACTGGTATTCTGGTGGAAGCTTCGCTTATAATGGAGTGATTATTTTTGGGGGACGCATCTTACATCCACAGCACTAGGGGGCGATATATAAATAAGAAAGAAAGCTGCAGTCTATTATTACTGCCACCTAGTGTGCAAAAACACTCACTAACTGAACAAACACAATCCTGACCGTGAACAAAGTTCCTCACATCACAGTTTATCCACTGTCGTTTAATGAGGTTTGTAACGCTACACAACGAGCTGTAAAACTCATTCTTCTCTCAGTTTAATAAACTGAGCCGCTGGCTGAGATATATATGAGTTATTTAACAACATCAATGTTTAGTATTTTGGTAGCATTGGTAATCAGTTGTGCATGTTTATATATTCATGACAGCTCATCGTTCAGAATGCTGCATGATTAATGTTCATCCACGCAAAGCATGAACAACAATAAACTGAGTGGCTGTTCATAAACAGAGCAGTGAACTGTAGCTGTCATTTAGTTTTATGTTGAGCTTTATAAACTTCTGTATTTTATCTGTATTATGTTACATACATGATGTTGTTTTGCATGATAATTTTCCACCTTCTGACACGTTCAAACCAATTCTATAGGCTACTGTACCTACTGTACTTTCTGTAAATGACCTGTGTTACGATTGGCTGACCGTGCTGCATGTGAAATGGTATACGTACTCTGGTCTCAAAGTGTCTGAATATGAAATAGGTTTTGATATATCATGATCAAATATTAGTATAGTGATGACTGTGACATCACAACCATGTTATTATCTGAATAACAAGTATGTCTGCACACTGTAATGAAGTGTTATTTGATCTCTGTGTTAGGAGAACGAGGAACTCTCTTTTAATGATGACTGTATAGTGAATTGTGTGGTGAACAGCCAGTTTACCCAGTGACATCGGGAAACTCAAGAAGCTGGAGGCTCAGGTTTTAGACGGGAACCAGCTGAAGCAGCTTTCTGCAGCCGCGGGTCAGCTCAAGGCCCTGCACACCCTCAGCCTGTCATCCAACAGCTTTAAAGCTCAGCTCTCTTCATCAGCTTGACGTTCTGAATCTGTCTAAAAATCAGATCCACCTGGTGCCTGCAGAGGTGGCTGACCTGCAGGCCATTGAAATCAACCTCGACCAGAACCAGGTGAGTCTCAGTGAGTTGATTGAGTTTAAATTGTTAAATTTTAAGTTGATGTTGATTTTGTCTGGTTGACTTTGACCCGTGTTTTTTCTCAGATTTCAGCTCTCTCTCCACCTGTGTCTCATGCCCCCAGACTGAAGGTCTTGCGTCTAAACTAATGTTATATGTTGTTGTTGTTATATGACAAAGATTTCTGTAAAGAACTTTATCATACATATTACAAACGGCAGACAAAGGGCTCTGCAGGTGCTAGAACATTGTCTGTCTGCTGAATGAGAAAAACTGGGAGAGATTTAAGCTTCTTTCTACTCTTAACTGTTACTTCCAACTGCATTATTAAAATTATAATACTATAACTTACTGACACCTTTTATACTGTGACAATTCATAAGAAAAACAAAGATTTGTGTATCACAATGTTGTATTTGGAAGTTTGTTCAATGTCATCAGATGATAAACATAAAAATTGATACACCAGACAGGACAGGATATAAAAAACAAGTTACAGTTCAACAACAATCAGAGGCTCCAGTGAAGAGAACACTGAACTAGAACTGAAATACAAAACTAATACTGTATTAAACACATGTATGGCTCGTTTAGACTGTAAATACAGCAGCAACATCATGTCTTAATAAACACAGTGGACATTCAACTGTTATCCTCTTTAACAGCTGAGAATGTTGAATACTGTGGTAATGTTTCCCTTATTCACTTCTAAAGACATTTGAACAAACTGTAACTAATTACACTCTCACTAAAGCCACCAATCATGGGCAGTTGAAAAGTGTTGTTTGTATCTGTATAAAGATAAACATTTGGCGAGCAGACGCATTACTACAAATGACACCCTAAACTCCAGTGGACTCCAGTTAACTGAAAATACAAGAATTTATCTTAACTAGCAGAATTTAAACGGGAAATGAACAGTAGAACCAAAACACCAAAGTAACAGCCTGTAATTTCTGAACTTTATAGTAATAATCTTATAAAATGGCAATGCGCAAAAATACAAGAACATCAACTCTGTTCTGACATACAGATAAAACACAAACACAAAATATAAGGCTTTTAAACGTGATACACTGTAGAATAAATGACACCAGGTCTAGATCAGGTGGATCAGTCAGGTTTTATGGTGTATTTGCCTTTCTGCAGCTGTGAGATGTAGAGTTTTGACTTGGTCCCATCGAGTGGTTTGAACCAGACTTCATCATGATTGACAGTAGTTATTACAGCTCTGCTGAAAACAGTGGAGAGGAACAGTGGACTCAGTCTGGCTGAAGTTCTGCAGAGTGATCAATACAGACTCGACTCAAATCTCTCACCTCACTGGACACTCATCTTTCTTGTCGATACATATGGCTTGACCGCAGCTGTACCAATCGCCATCATAAAACAAGCGCCCGTCCTCAAAGCGCGCACTGTGTGTGTGCTTGTCGCTCTTTGTCGCCGCAACTAAATTAAAATGATGCACAATTCTGTTACTATTCTAACTGTTCATGAACAGATGACAGAATGAAGAACATCACTACACAAACAAATGAATAAATGCAGGACATTATACACACACACTAAACACCAGCTTACCAAAGAAAGGGTTAAGATTCTTATATGTAATGTCGTTAGACAACAAAAATAAAGGCCTTATAAACACACTTCTTGCATTAAGCTATGACATAAACATGAATTTACCATCAGTTTTGACTCTGTGAGGTCCCAGTGTTGCCATGGCCTACAAGACATAAATGATACATTATTACACACTTCCATACACAACAGAAAGAGAATCTGTGTGCGGTTTACACTGAAAACCTTTCTGATGGCAGTCCAGTCCTCCAGTATATCCAGATCTTGCAGCATATAAACAATATATGGACGTGTCCATGTTAAGAAACAGACAGATTATACTGTCATTTAAGCGAATGCAGGATTCGTGTGGTAAAGGATATCTGACACAATGACGGGCTTTTTCTTCTTGTCTGGACTGAAGGGATCTTTCTTCTTGTTTTTTCTGGACTGTAACTCATCGTTCCAGAGCTCTGTGGATGAAACACAACAGCAGCATAAAGAACACAAGAACTGACAGATGAAGACACAGATCACCTGCATGAACAGCTCCAGCACCTGAGGTGATGTCAATGCTGTGGCGATCTTCCTCCAGGCGTCTGATCTTCTCCTCTAATTCACTCTGAACTGTGTCAAATAATAACAGCTTCTCACTCTGGAAGAGATCAGATGGACAGATTTTGAAAGAGCGTGTCTGAAATTATGAAGCAGCATCTGTAAATGTTTTAACTGGCAGACATTTGGCAGGACTGGAGACGACAGTTTCTGGTGCATTTTTTTAACATGCATTGTTTCAATACTAGAGTTGCCAGAAAGGTGGAAAACTTACTGGAAATCTACAGAAATACATGAGAATTATGGCACACAGATGAAAATACATTTATATTCATATTTCTGTTTGTCTGTCATACAGTTTGTCAAAATCACCCAACATTTCCAATTAATTCCCACAATATTTCAATGTGAAATATGTGTGAAATTGCCCATCTGTAAGTCCTCACCTCGCAGTGCTGGACCGCTGCTTGTGTCTCACAGTCATGCTTTATCTTCACTGAATCTAAGCACAACTCTCTGAAGATACCTACAAATGTATTATCTTTATTAATGGGGCACCGTGTAATGAATGTCAGATGTTTATGGCAGGTGTTAGAATATAAAATATCAGACTGACCGGCGACTTTTGTTCTAATTTGCATATTCTCCTGAAGTGTTGCCAGAGGCTCCAGATACTCGAGGGCTTTTCCTGACATCACTTCCTGGAGTTTAGCATCAACCTGGTTCAGACGCTCTTTGTATAACCTAATGAAAAAGATGCACTGAATGACTGACGTCACATGTTGAAATACGCACATGCATTTAGATGTGATGTAAATGTAAAATGTAAAATGTAAATGTAAGTAAGGTATGTATGTGCGCATGTGTTACAGAGGAATGATGAATATACTCACTGATCTCTGAGGTCAGTGAACTGTTTCTCCAGATCGGTCATTTCATGGACACATTCCAGTCTTCTTCTTTCACAGTCTTCATCATCCATTTCTGCACATCAACAGATATTTGAATTACAGGCAGCGTGGGACGCGCACTGTCAGCTGACGTCATACAGCATTACACACGCGTGTACGACGCGCAACAGATGTCTGGTCGCTGCTCTTGTATTGTAATTTCACTCTGGGGACTAATAAAGTGTGTATGTTTTATGTAAATATCTATAGAGAGCAACTCAATGCTCTGATCGTCACCTGAACTTTCTCCATCCTCAGAGACAGATGAAGTCTCGGTTTCTTCATCTTCTGAGCTGCTTCCGTCGTGCTCGGCGAAATCCACTTCCATCTCTTCATGATGGCTCTCCTTCTTTTCCCTCGCGTACACAGGCATCACTGATACAGAATAAGTCACTGATAGATTGACCTTCTGTCTTCGATGCCACTGTTGTTGATTCAGAGCTGCGCGTTACACGTGTTTGTTAGCTTGTTGTTATTGCTAAAAACAAAACAAAAACACAGGTCCACGCGTCATCCGCACAAATGTTAAAATCCAGCAACGTATCATTATTTGTTATTTATTCTGTATACGGTAAAATCAGAATGGGATGCTGTTTCTTATGAAGTCGCTCGATCTCTTTCAGTACACTGCTAAACAACAAAATATGAACGTTTTACTCTGTGAAATGCTGTGGTTCCGGCGCAGAATGCGCGTGTTCCAGCACTCTGGGGTTTGTAGTTTTAATTGTGACAGACCCCTAGGGTCCGCTGTTCGTGGTTGACAACAGAACTACATTGCCCTGTCGTCACTTGTATTGCGTTTATAGCTTTAAAAAATACACTGTATAAATCTATCGACGACAGCGTGATTGTGTAATTTTCCTAATGTGATTGTTTAATTCAAGAACAAACCGAGACGCATCAAAACGCCACGCGAGGTCTGTTGAACTGCACTTGTGATCAAGTGAATCTATTTCTCCACTAGAGGGCGGTAAGATGCAGAAAGTTGCACTGGCCAGCCGCATTTGAGAACTTGTGTTTGTGTTCACACTGTTTGTGTTGTAACGTTCAGAATTTCTGTCACTTTGACTTCTAAATTAATTCTAACGTCTAAATGAATACATGAAAAAATGTAACGCATCACTTTTCGCAGCAAATCTGAAACTGAAGTCACTCACTACACTTTTATGTGTGTGAGAGAGAGAGAGAGAGAGAGAGACGCCTGTTAATATGTGAGGAATGCATTGGCTATACATAATCAATAGAGTTCATTTTGTCTCCTCTTACATAATCCTCAGTGCTCCAGCACCCTGTCAGGTGACACTCGAGTCTGAGGATTCCCCACTGAGAGCTCCACAACATGCATGACACATGCAGCACACATGTATGTTTAACTCAGAATGATCTGCTCTTATATAAGAACTATCAGATGAGGGCTGCAGCTCATGGAATCTCCAGTGGAGTTTGGACACTGGTTAAATTCCATGTGAATCACCACACGTGCTGTCAGAACATGTTTCATGTATAATTACATCCGGCTGACTGGTCAGTGTAAACGTGACTTTTCGCATATATCTTCTATTATAAACTGTATACATGTATAAGGGATATGTATTCATGTGTATGAATACATATAGTATGTGTCATTTCTGACACAAGAGCTCAAAATGCATGACACCAAGAAATCCTAGAAATGAATAAATAATGACAAGTCTCATTTTTGAAAGGGGTTATGCCTTTAAACAATGTGTAGAGATGTTATGCGTGTTATTGTGTTACTGTATTGTGTCATTAACATTAAAAGTGAATAAAATGGTACATGATGAGTCAATAATCAGATTTTAATGAGAGGGATGGTGATGTTCTTTAGCCTGTGAAGTCGTTAAGTGAAGGGACACAGGAACTGGCTCTGGAGAGGAGGAGGAGGGTAAGTGTCAACCCACAGTTCTCCACCAAAGATTCCCGGCCTTGATCATGCTGATGAGAGATCTGCTGGAGTCAGACAGGACGTCCTATCCACACTGATCACATGACCCTGGAAAGGAACGTTCAGCAAAGTTTCCAGTATTTGATCACATGAAAACAGAGGGACTTCCTGATCGCTTTGCAAAGCAACATCAATTTATGGCATTATTGTAAAGTTTAGGTCACGTAGCAGCCATTACTGCATCATCCACTCCTGACCTCATCTGTGCTAGAAATGCTTTCATTCATAAACAAACACTCATCTAAGATACTGAGCATATTTCTGGGTCACACTCATCTAATGTTACATGAACACCCTCTGCCCTCAGGGTTTACCCTGGTTACCATGATTACTGTGGTAGATGTGTTTGAGGGCTTGCTGTTACACACGTGTCTTGAGCAAGGAAAACGTTTTTCTGCTTCCTCTGAGTAAATGCCATTGTGAGTAAAAACTCTCACCATAAACACGCATAGAGGAGTTTCCCAGTCCGGAGACTATGAGGAAACACTCAAATACTGCCACCAAACATTTCCTTAACTGTAACTTATTGATTCTTGATAAAAACTAGCACACATTTACAGTTTTATTAATATATATATTGATTTTAGTTTCACTCAAACATCATTTCTTTGTATGTTCTGATTTACATCTGTTGGTATGTTCATATATTTTATCATTGGTTCCAAAAGATTGAGACCCGATTCAAAAACATTTAAACCTAAAAATATACAAACCATTTAAAACATATTGAAACAAAGAGAAGTATCACGTCAAATGAAAACATGTCGGATTCTTCACTGTTTCTAGATCACTAGTGTAACTAAGTACAGAAGGTCTGGTTTTCCTGATTCTGGAATCTGGGTTAACACGGATTATCAGGTTTTACACAAACCTGCCAGCTTCATGTTTTCAGCGGAGTTCATGGCAGATGGTGTGTAAACTTTTGTTAAAACAACAGCAATTCAAAATGAATGTTCATATAGTCAAGTAATATATAATAAACTCTTGTTATAAAACAGAAAAATGCAAATGGTACTGCTTGTACCAAAACACATTTAGTGCAGTTTAGTAGTGCGGTTAATTTTCTGCACGAAATGCAGCCAGTTCTATGAAGGTTTTGCCTCTTATCCAGTTCTTACTGGATTGTGTAATATTTCAGAACTGGAACGGACGATCTTTCAGTGTTACTGACGGTGTGGTTAATGAAGCAGAGAAAATTTCCCCAAACTCCTGAATAATTCCCTGCAGATCAGGTGTCAATCACTGGTGGAAATCCCCCGCCCTGTCGGTGGCTCCGCCTCTCTCTCTCTTCTGCATTTGAATGCAGCTGTAAAACTGAGACGCATCAGAAGCGCAGCTGACTTCATGCGGGTGATATGGAGCTTCATCGAAGCAGCCAAATGGATTATAATGTCGATGGCCGCGATCCCAAATCCGGGAAATTGCTCGCGAACACCGACGAGCGTTTAGACAGCGGCGTGGATTCGCTGAAGGAGGATGAATACACGGAGATTGAGAGAACCTTCAGCCGGATGCAGGTGGCCTGCGAGGGGCAGCAGGACACGGACCGCGAGCCCTGGAAGACATTTCTCACGGAGGACGGAGACACGTACGTGCTTTGATATTTTGCTAACACAAGGGCGTTTTGTGCATTTGGCTTCAAATCATAGTGTGCTTGGTGCACGGAACAGAAACAGCGTTCCGGTTGCAGAGAACGTTATGTTAGGCCTCTGTGCTTTCCAAAGTACGTGTTTCATGCAAACTCAAAACGTTTGATGGAATAAAAGTTAGTGTTTTTTAAAAATGCAATTTAGACCGTTTCTAATGCTAGTGTAATTTTATGACTTTGCGTGAGTTTTGACATGAAAGTTTAATGCGTAACGCAGATCATTTATAGGTTTACGATTGGCTCGTGTACGCAGTTAAAGCGCACAGCGTTCTCATTCCGTTCGCAGGCGCATGCGCAGTCAGTGTGGCTTTATGTAAACAGAAGCGGCGCGTCGGAACGAACTGTTCTCTGGCAGCGAGGCTGTGTGGGCGGGGCGTCGTTGTGGGCGGGGCTGCACGAATTCGGAAAGTCCCGGGCCGCGCGCCAGACGCGCGACTGCTGCGCATGTCTCTAATAGGAAGAAAAAGTGCCGTGCACGCCAGCCAAAGCTTTATAAAGACGCACTGCTGCAGAAAACATCTCACAAACCCCGTGTGTGTGTTTACAGGTATCTGCATCTTACCATAATACACGAGGCCACAGATGCTGCATTGATGATTATTGATTTGTCCCGTGGCGAAACTTTCCTCAACATACAGAACAACCAAAGACAGGTAGACAGCAAACACTCCCAGAATGCATTGCTTAACATGGATCGTAAGAGACCTCTTACCATATTAAAACTGTTCTCTCCTTTCAGACTGCCTTGCACCTGGCTGTGATCACAGATCAGCCGCTTATAGTGGACCGGTTGCTCAAGGCAGGCTGTGATGCATCGCTGGTAGACGACCGTGGTAACACAGCCCTGCACATTGCCTGCAGAAAGGGCTCTCTGGCCTGCTTCAGTCTCCTGACACAGGGCTGCCCACAACAACTGCCAGCCATCCTACAGACACCGAACTATAACGGTATGGCGGCCATCTTTGTGTGTTCTGTTATCTTGACTGTTCTGTAGAAGACTGCTGTGGTGCTGATTTAATCTGAGTGTAGTTTTGTTTACCCCTCAGGTCAGAAGTGCATACATGTGGTCGCCACCCAAGGTTTCCTCTCATTATTAGAAAACCTCATCCAGCTCGGCGCAGACATCAACGCACAGGTACCAGTCGAGTTTTTCTTCATGCGTTACAAATTGTGTAGCAAGATAATATTTCAGCTACATTGGGGAACCAGATGGCTTAAACATGTTTCTCATGATATAGGAACAGTGTAATGGCCGAACTCCTCTTCACTTAGCCGTCGACCTTCAGAATTTGGATCTGGTTCAGCTTCTGATCAGCAAAGGTGCTGACGTTCACAGCTGCACGTATGGTGGACACACGCCTTATCACCTGACCTACGGCCGGACAAACACAGACATCCAGCAAGTCCTGTTTGAGCTCACAGCACCACACCTGAGGGAACTTCCAGATAGTGAGTCAGAAGACAGCGACGAATGTTACGAAGACTCTGATGATGATGATGTAAGTATTGTTCATGTGTATATATACACACACACATCTTGAGTGTCTGCTGTACAAGATGTTCTTATTTCCTTGATCTAATTATCTTGTCTTTTGTTCACAGATATATGATGATATTATAGTGATGGGGCAGTAGGGGAGTCTAGAAGCATCTCTGGAATTCTGTGGAATAGAGAGACAGAACTGTTGTCACTCGAGGTGCCCGGGCGGGGGGGCAGGCAGCTCATTGGCAGTACAAAAGATCAGTCTAGAAGGAGCCCAGGGGGTTATTTGTGGGTTACCAGATGACCAGACCACCATGGAGGAGCACTGGAGAGCGGCCAGCACATGTACCTTTGGCTGTGTTGGAATGCAGCTGTTTTCTATTGTACTGTGACATGTAAAATATTGTGTATACGGACAGATTTATTTTTATAACTTATAAATGTGTACATACTGACTGAAAAGTTCTCTTGTTGTAGAAAGGCATAACACTTTAAATTAAAAACCTTGACAACTTCATACTGTGTTGTTCCTTGGAAACTCTTGAGAACTGTTCGACAAGAAAGGGAGTTAAATATCCTTTCATCACTGAGCAAAGAACTTGTGCTGTTTTCCCTCAGCTGAGTACACTGGAATTTCCTGTGCAGGAAAAGGCTGTTCAGATGAAACTGGCAATGTTGAAAGTCACGCAGTTTCCTGAATCGCTGAATAAGGAACTTTGAGGAATTGCACAATGCTGCATTATGAAGAATCTATTATCGTAGAAAATTTGTCAACAATTTACCTTGAATAACATTCATAGAATGCCAAGCACAATATTTCAGAAAGTGGCTCATTTGCATTCTTGGAAAACAGTGACTAGTAACAGCTTGTTTTTTGAATACTGTTTCCTCTTGTATTAAACTTATCAAACATTTCCATATTCTACTAAGACAAAGATTAAATTTCCCCCTAATGTCCTAAAACGTTTCATCATTTCAAATTTTTATTCGTCTTGACCCCGTGCCAGCAGTGACACTTTCAAAATCTCCTCAAACTTTTATATTCTCTAAGATACCAGTTCACTGGTTCATATCTAATTCACTGTCACACTCTCTGCTTTCCTGTCTGTTTTACTGTAAGTCATGTGTGTGGTTTTGATTTGAATACTAACCTGAGAACTCTAAAGGGAATCTACCTTCAACTTAACTCTGGTTTATTTCCGAATGTGAATCCGGCCTTTTTAATTTTGAGTCACTCTTGTGTTTTCAGCGCTAAAGTAACATCTTAAAAAAATACACCATGCAAATGATGTAGTCATAGCGTTCTGAGTTCTGTGGAGCGTTGGGTCTGGTCAGCACACACGGGCCCCCACAGATCCTGAGACTTCAGGTCTCACAAGAGTCTCATATGATTCAGTTTGAGCCGAGAAATGACAATTGGGAAATCCGGCCCTTGTTTTCTGTCTCTCAGAGAGGGAAGAAGGCTGCAGTGAAGCTGTCAGAACTTCAGCTATGCAAATGTCTAGAGTTGATTGTGTAGTGAAAGTTTAGGAAGTCATTTACATCTGGAGAGAGTGAGAAAACCAAACAGGACCTCACCATAAATGACAGAAACACATCTTCCTGCAAAAATCATTCTTATCTCTGACTCACAAACACCTTAACAGCAGGAAACTGTTTCAAGCAGAAACTCACCGATGACACACGCCAATACAGTATAATGATATGATAAAGATGTAGTCATTTTTTGGAGTAAGATATATGCTCAGTGATCAGCAGCTGTGATTCTTCATAAATGTGCTATAAAAATGGTCCAGATAATTTGTATGCAACATTTAAAATGATGTGAAGTCATAAATTGTTCAATTTTTAAGCCATTATGTTTATCATTAATATTTCTTGAGATAAATGTTTAATTAGATAAAAATGCCAATCAAGTTATTTTATATCATATAGTTATTTTTATATTATATAGCATGGACACTGACACTGCAGCATGGTGTGAACTGACTGAGCATTTATTCTGTCGACTCAATAACGAAACTTTCTTCTGAACCACCAACTTGATAGAGTCTTTCCTCCGGAGAGATGGTGATGTGGCGAGCAAAGCCTGCGCTGGACCCTCGGGACATACTCCGATCTTAAACTCAAGTTTCTGAACAGATTTAAACAACCTGCTGTCTGACAGCGGAAATGAAAATACCGGCTTCTGTCGTCACATCCGCCTGAGGTGATGACGCGTCGCTCTCACGTGGATAAACAGGCAGTTTAGAGATGACATGCAACAGTAGCGCATTTTACCAGCTCTGTTCCAAAACTAAGAGAGCCAACTGCAGCATGCTTCGTGAGATGAAACCTAATAAGTGACTGATTGCGAGTGCTCTACACAGACAAAATTAAATTAACATTGAATTTTGTTTTGTCTGTCTTAGTGGATTTTGGTCCACTGTGCTTGTTGCAATGCTGGGAATGGCAACTCTGCAGAGAACGTACTTTTTCTTCTGTGTGTAGGGAGCATGCCTATGACACCTTAAAATGCTACCCACACAGACAGCTCACTAGGTGTTGCAACAGAGAACATGTTTCTGTGCATGCGTGAAGCTAAAGGATCACACCAAAATGTTGTTGTTATTTCTGCTCCATCTTTCTGGATGTTCAGACTTTTCTGTTCCAGCTCTGAGACGACTGCCAGCAACTGCACAGATAATTCAGTGACCTTTTGACCTCTCCAGCCCAGTGTTAGAGATAAATGTGCTCATTCATGAATGAGGAACATGTTCCATCATCATGTTCTCTGTGAAGTGAGCTGCTTCTATCAGGACTGGTTTGCAGGAATGTCCCGTGTCATTACAGATACATTTGAGACCATGAGCATGTCAGCTGTAGGGAAACTGGTATTGTTTTAACCTGTGTGTCGCCCACTTACGCAGAGACATGAGGGGGGAGTTTCCTGATTACACAGGAAGTTGTTTTCTTCCCACAGCACTTGCTAAAGGTTAAATGTTACTGTGTGCTAAAAATATCTGAGGTTGTGTTTGTATGTTAATTACATATGTATGTAAATGTGTTAATATGTAAAATGTATTCTTTGTATGTAAATTCAAGACCTTGAGTGTGTTTTGACTTTTCATGGGATAATTAATTCTAATATATCATGTTAGCAGGACTTTCTTTCAAAAAACACAAAATTATTATCTAGTTTTTATAACTAATTAGAATCACATTAGGATTCACATTCAGAATCCTCCATAATATCTGATCTTAAAAATGATTATTCCACGAGAAACCCCACTTATCTGACTGAAGAAACACTATAATTCAAAATTGATAACACAAAACACACATGATAAACAATATACAATATTATACCAATGTATAGTTTAATTGATGTACTTGTTCTCGTATAGAACAGACTGAAGTATAGAATAGCATTTGATTACATTTCATGGAACATTTATCCAGATGTAATGTGATGTTCTTGTGTGGGACACTCTACTAGGACACACCTGTGTGAACCTGAGGGGAACTGGCCTCATACCTTCCAAAAAATCACCTTTCAGCTGGTTAAGAGTAACTGCTAGTAATGGTAAGACAAGTAAAGTTAGTGCTTAGAAAAGGTTTAGGCTTATGGCTTGTTGGCAGACATTCCTTGATGTTTTGTTATCTCTTTATTTAGTTTATTTTGCATTTGTAAAACTTTGATTATCTACCTGTATATCAACAAACCTTCTAAATATATTTCTAACTTACATTTGAATTCTGGCAATGTCATGCTTATGGTTTGAATAGGCAAAGACTGATGCAGTTTTATGTGTCCCTGCTTTAATTTCAGACATGAGGAAGTGCTGACTGCAGAACTTCAGGTGTGACTGTTTTCTGCTGACTCATGATAAGGAAATGGACAGTGGACACGTGCTCTATTACTCTGGAAAGCACCGCACACAATAGAAATCTGTTTTACAATCATTTGCCCCAAACCATTTTAGATAATGAAAAGATCTTCCTTGTTAATTCAGAAAATTTACATTCAAATTGATTTTCCTGTTTATCATTTCCTTGTATACATGTCAGTTGCGGGCCTGTAGGTAAGATATAGTTTGACGATACGGTTTTATTTAAAACTGCAGTCTGTAACTTTTGCCTCTCTTACACCATCTCTGTTTAAAATATGAAATTGCAGGTTACTTTATGTATTTTATGTACGTTAAGATTAAATGAAGCCAAACTGAAAAATTTCCCAGGAAATCAGACCCGACAGCTCAAATGATAAATCAATGTAAACTTACAGTTGTGCATCAGGGTAAGGAGAGTGTGTTGAACACTGATCGGTCATGTACTTGCTCAGTAACTCAGTTTTGTTGTTTTTAACCTAAACCTTCTCATCATGTGTGCCGAGACGAACGGTTACTACCATCTACCAGTTAGTGAGGAAGTGAGGTAAACTTTACCTCTAAATATAAACTTGACCACAAAAGGCACATGTTGGACTTAAACTACTGTGGTTAGTCATAACAATAAGAGTGTAAATCCCCTGCGTGTGTGTCTGTTAATAATGTGTGACATGCTGAGGTGAGTGGAGTCATGGATGAGTGGGATCTGACTGGTGAGATCTGACTGGTGATCTGACTGGTGATCTGACTGGAGGTCAGTGGAGTTCACTGGTTACATCAGACTCCACAGTTTAAAGTGAAATGAACTGCTTTGAGTTACTTTTATCTGTTAATGTGACAAGTTTCCCCCATTATAACTAAAATTCCATTAGTGTACAGTCAGTGGGCAGCTGAGGGCATGTTGGGTGGTTGTAGATAACTAAATAATCTAGATAATGTCTAAAAATACCACGTTAATGGTTAGATTAATTCCCTTAGATTATTATTTTAATGGAGCATAACTAAATGCATAACCAGCTGCTAAAACATGCTTCATATGCCAAGTGTAGTCCAGAAAGTCAAAAGCTTTATTTAATAAGAATCAACTTGACGACACTATGTTCATTTAGATCAGATAGATCACACCACATTCTACTGTGTGAAGGAGTTCAGATGTCTGCTATAAATGTTTGTGTAATATTACATATATATGAAACATTCCTCGTTTTGTTATGAGTAACTGTGGGTTTTATTGGTTTGAGGGTCTTTACTAGCTGGTTAAATACTGTCAGAGATAGAGCTCCTTCCCTCAACCTGTTCACCTGCATAAAAAGTGGTGATGACCATCGCGCACTAGGGCAACCTGTGATACCAGCGTTCGCTTTTGCACGACTCTTTTTTTATACTTCTAGCTGTTTGACCGCTAAAGATTTTACACATTTCTTTATGTAAGACTAGTAAATGCTTACAGTCTGGTTGAACACACCAGCGTTGAGGTAAACATGTTGGTTTAGTAACAGCTAGTTATTTTTACACCTTTAGGTTAATTTTGCACTATCAATCAGAGTTTAAATCAGTGTAGGCTGACTGTCTAGCCAGCTAACTGATTTTAAAGGTCATCTGAAACCCACAGTCAAACCAATCATGTCCAATCGGTTGTTACAGATCACTCACCATCTCAGGGTGGGCGGTCTCTGCTGTCGTGTTAGCCACATTCCCACCGTCACTCATAATGTCAAAGAGAGGCTGTTGCTCCTGAAGCATTTAAGCTGCTGTGTAGACATCAAACAATCAGTGATTCTGTTGTGACAACATACCATGAAGATATTATCATATGGACGTTATAAATTCATAGCTGTATAACTGAGATGTGATGTTAACATCTAAGCACAATATTGTTTTTAATTTATTAAGCAAACTGAGTCATTCTGCTCCACTGACAACAATATGGTTTCACAGACTGAATAATAATGTGTTGTTTTGAATATGGAAACATATCATTTGAATTTATCAATATGTCAATATATATTATAAAGCTACTTTTCATATTCATTGTTCATAATGCAAATCTGAATGTAGAGATTGTTCACAGTGATGGACTTTACTCTTAATAAGCACATAATCAATTTAACGCATATGATGCAAGAATCTATGCATGTGTTTATTGTTGCAACAGTTTTTAGAATTCTTTTGAGGGTGATAATGATCATTCCCTCAGATCAAGGGTAGCTGACTGCATTGGACAGAAAGCTTTTTTTGTACTAAGTGAAGCTGGTTTTTAAAGACCTGAAGTAAAAGAGCAGTTTTGTAAGCAGTTAACTGCATTTCCACACTTGTGTTGTGTAGCATGTTGCACAAGAGAAAAGCAACCAGAGTTGCACAAGACTTAAAAACAATGAACTGTTTTCTGCTGCAGTCTGAACTTAGACAAAGACAGAAACTACACCTGATAGTAAAGCTGTGTTTAACTAAATCACATGAGAAGAGCCACACGTGCAATTGAGGTTAGAAAACAAAACTTCCTTCACTTTGTTGTTGTTGTAATAAAGAGTGAAATATCTCCACATGCTCTTGGCAGTAAACATCTAAAGGGAATTTCCAGCTGGATCATGTCCCTCACCTCACACTGAACATAAGCTAGTCAGGTTTAAGTCATGCACGCTTACACAGGTTTAAGTCAGGGAACCGCAAACAACCACGTGCCAAAGATACATATAACTCATAAACAAGCCTCTGATAAACGCATTTAGATCTGTGCTGGTTTGCCTGGACTCTAAACCAGTGCTTTCAATTATAATTATTAACTCCAGTTATAATAAATAACCCAGTTAACTAACCTCTCTAACATCGCACCCTCAACAAGCCCAGAAACAAAAGTACAAGTATCATATAAACAATGACTGATTGTAGATTCTAGCTCATGTCAGAAATCCAGTTACAGGTCCGTTATAATTCTGTCTGACAAACTTATGACTCACTTCATGAGACACAACAGAACAACAGTATAATATTAGTGACTGTCAGATTCTGTCCCCAATCAACTTTGTTTTATCAACTTACTAACTTTGAAGCTTTGAAAACTTCTCTCTTTCTCTCTCTCTCTTTCTTTCTTTGTTTCTTTCTTTTCTTCTGTAGGCTACAGATACTGATCTCCATTTGATAAATTAACATGAATGTATGTTCATTTTAAATTTCTAACAGTTATTGTAAAACATTCTTTAAAATTCGTCTCTTTTGTATCACAGAAAAACTTGGATCAGGATGAGAGAGACAGAGGTTTCAGTTTGGGCTGAATTAACCCTTTAAATGAAGACTACAGAAGACTACAGAGAGTGAAGGACAAGCACCGTTAAGGGGGGGAGGAGTCTGAATATTTGGGGAATTCCTTTCTGGTTTTGGTGGGGGTTAGTGGTTGGTGGTGTGCTGTATTGGACGAACGCTTCCACAATGGAATGAAGATAATGAAAGAAGCATGTTCTGTTTATGATGAGGGTTTTAACAATGCACAGGGAAATCTCATTGGTGCTGCACACTGAGTGTGTTTGTTATGGTCTGTCTCCACTCATGGCTGTGAGAGGTCGAGTGGGAACAGAAGCATCGGGATTTCCCCAGTGGTGTCAGGAGGTCACGTGTGTGTGGTACCAGTTCACCATGCAGAACTTTGTGTACCTACAGTGGGTGTGCCAGAGAATATGCTGTTTCAGACTCGTTTTATCCAGATCTGATAGCTATTGGTGTGTCTTTGTTCCTTCTCAGTACACATATAACAGCCTACATAGAAAACCATTAAAGCAGCGTTAGTGCAGCCGAGAAGTCATTTTTAAACTGAAACAACAGCACACTTCCAGTAACTGCAGAGGTACCTGTTCTGTTTTGTTCAAAGCATGTATGAAATTCCATTAAAATTTAAGGCAGTCACACAAAAGTAGATGGAGAACAAAGAAATTACTAGTTCTACTTTTCGTGGAAACCACACCGTGGCCCACGGGCAGAATGTGATGAAAAGGCAGCTGGCAAGAGGAGTTTAGATGGCACACGGGAAAAACAGGCTTTCCCAGACTGAAGCTGCATGTGCATGTAAACAAACTGCATAAAGAGACTTAAACGTCTTTCAGTTCCATTACTGAAGCAAAGGCGTTAAAACAGATACAGGCATGAAGAAACACTCTGAGCACATTTAAAATCCTACATTATTGAAATGTTCAGTAAGTGCAAAAGAGTGATTGATAAAAACACACATAAGTTTATATAAGTTTATACATATAAGATTATATAATAAGATTTCATATATATAAGATTATATGTGTATGTATAAAGGAAAGTGTTTAGGTGCTTCATACAAACTGCACACATGCAATTGAATTGTTTTATTTGTCTTCAACCCAAACACACATTTGTGCATGTTGTTATGCAAAATACATAAAGACCGGTCTGTTAACAGTTCTGCTGAGCTGAGAGTGTTTTGACTGGTCTGTTCTGGTTTCACTTCATGAATCTCTGCAGCCCTGATGGTGAGGGGCTGCAGTCCACGCAGACCTGCAGACAGAAGCAAACAGGGACTTTCCAGGGGTCACTCATGTGAGAGGCTCCTGACTGCGATGTGAGAGGCCATTGTGTTGAGTTACAACAGCACTTATGAGCTCCAGCAATAGCTGCATCTCAGAGTCCATCATGTGCAAGACAAAATTAGAGACTGTTTATGGTTATGATGGGTGCTGTATGTTTCCATGACGTTTATGTAAATGTACGAGAAAGTGCTTGGAAGTGGAATGTATTTGCTATGCGTGAGAACAATGTTTGCAAACACACACAACTGTTGGGAGTTTTCAGAGGAGCTGTTTGTCTTGTAATCTTGTGTCTTTGGTCAACTTTCATGAGCTTTCTAAACTGGGGAACCTACGGACACATGAAGAAACATGTGTTGGAAAGCCCCACATCATATCTAAATGTGGAGCCAGGCAGGGTCACATGCTTTAGACATCTATAGAGCCCACTGCCAGAAAAAGCAGCCACTCCAGAAAACAACATCCCCTAATTTAGGGGTAGACTGTCCTCAGACACAACTCAAAACTGCATGAAACAGCTTCTAAATCTGGCTGCAGCCTGCTGCTAGTTTGGTCTTACACAGAAACAGAAATCTTGACTGTGTGATTATTTTATACTTTAAGTACAGAAATGTATCTGAAAGTATTTAAAAATCATGCAACTTAGATTCAGTGTTGTTTCATGAGGAGATTTTTTTATTCTTCATTATTTAGTTTTTTTAGCATCATTAATTGCTCTGTGTTTGGTTTAAGATTAATCGAAATACAAAAATAAGAATGAGTGAATCTAAACAGTATGATACATTGTATGTTGTAATCAACGTGTACGACTGAATTCAACGTGTTTAGGACACTATCGCCATCAAGTGTAGGCAAAAAGAAAAGTTATTTGCAGCAATTGGGGGTAAGGCGTCCTGCTTGTGGGCACCTGAGTTATTTCCTGAAGAATCGAACCAGCGACCTTCTTGTTATATATATTTGACTCTAACCAGTAAGTCACAACCACTTGTGCTTGTTCATCTCTCTTTAGGCTGTAAAGCTTCGGCTTAATGACACATCTGACAGCATGCAGAACGTTATATTTTGGAGAACCAGCCAAAGCAGTTCTGATGAATACACACCCGCCAACCCTTGTCTGACTTTTACACACCTCTTAAAATTATTAAATATTAACTTATAAATGACCTGCCCTGTCTTATTAAATCATTGCTCTGTACATTACATAAAAGAGAGAAATGTTACTGATAAACAAACATAAAACTTAACCCACTAGCTGAATAGCACAATTAGTTAGGGCTTCTCATAATTAACAAATGTGAAGTGAATATTGCAGCTACTCCTAAATAATGTCATTTTTAATTAAATCGGACAATATTTTCTTCATCAGACACAAAAAGTATAAAAAAAATAAAACCACAAAAAGTATCATTATTTAATTGACACCTCAAATTTGTAAATACAATTATCAGTCACGTAAACAAGATCGAATAACTTACATGATCTTACAACCTAAACAGAAACTAACAACATTCAACTGGGCGTCGCTTTCTTGTGACGTCACCGCGCCCTCACGTCACTAGTGATGTGTCGTTCGCGAACGAGCCGGCTCTAAGAGCCGATTCTTTGTAGCGAACGAGAAGAGCCGACTCCCGCCGGGGAGAGCCGAATCTTCTGCCGTAAGTAGGGGCGGGGCTTCATTTGGGAACACCATGCGGCTAATCACATGGGAGGACCCACTAGAATCGTACCATTATGT